>CM035172.1:124541783-124652093 GCA_020205615.1 Panax quinquefolius | reverse complement strand
AAAGTAGATTTGATCCATTTCATTGATACTCTGAATCATCTCCTTTATAATCTCCCTAATCTTCTTTGAAAGTTCAAAACATAGGTTGCTTGGGAGGATGTTGGCAGCATCAATCAAATGAGTCAGCCTTAGGTGAACAAGGTCTGAGTGAACTTCAAGGTCTTCTTGTATGTCCTTAGTCACCTTCTTGGATGCATTAGACAACTCTATTTTGGTTGGAAGATCTGATATAAGCTCAAGGGGTTGTTGATTGTTTGGAGGAGTGGCTCTTATGAATTGATCTTGCATAGTGTATAGATCAAGATTGAAATACTCATTAGTGGATGAGAAAGGGACATCTGATAGAGGGGCTGGTGTGTGTGGTTGAACTTCAGATGGAGGTGACTCTACGAATTGAGCATGTGACTCTATGATTGGATTTGGATCAGTAATCGTAGAGTGAGAGATGATAGGAGATTGGATCAATATAAAGTTGGGCACATTTGGTTCATCAGTTATAGAATGTTGGGATTCTGTAACTGGAAATTGATTGAGTGGATGAAGAATCACTTCCAACCATCTTGGTAATTCATAGAATTGGTTGAAAAATGATGGTGGACAGTGATTAACCCTACAAGAGATGGGAATAGTTTGTACCTCATGCCCATTTTCTGAAGAGAGGCCATTGGTGATCAGCTTTTGGGAAAAGTTGAGGTTGCCTTCGAATCCATGAGCTAGCACCGAGATTTCTGGATAGGCTTTGAAGGTCCAGAACATGTGATCCCAGGAGTTGAGAATTTGGGCTCTATGAGAGGGCATCATAGATAGATAGGAGAATAGTTGATTGTAGTTGGCTCTCATATAACCATAACAACCCACAGCTATAATCTCAACTTCATCATCCTCTTCTTCTTCTATGTCTTCATGAGAAGATTCCACTACATCAATTATCTCCACTTGACTTCTTTGCTCTTCTGCTCTCTCATTCTCCATAGCTTCACTCCTTTCCATTTCGTGCGGTTTTCAAGCTAGAATCTCTTGAGGGATTGAGGAGGATTCAGGATGATCTCTTGGCAATTATTCCTCTACTGCAGCCTTTTCTGACATAGGGACTTCATGAGGCTCCCCCTCAACTCGATCATTCATTTGAATTTTAACCAGCTCCCCCTCAGCTTGAGCATTCTCTAGTGTAAGAACTTTAGGCAGCTCCCCCTCAACTTGAGTTGTGTTCTTCTTACTTACTTCGGATAGCCCCTTCTCAGCTTCGGGTAATCCTTTCTCAGCAGCTATCTTTCTGTCTTCTTCTTTTAGCACTCCTTCATTGACAAGGATGTACTTCTTGACCAATTTTCTTCTTGGCTTCCTAGGCTGAGCCACGGCCTCAACACTTTCTTCAGCTTCAGCTCTGAATGGTTGATCAGCTTGAGAAGTTATTGCAGAATCATCTTCGGAAGTGGTGTCTAGTCTGGACTCTACGATCAGTAGAGACTCTATGATCGAAGAGAAATATAGCTTCTTTGACTTGTGGTTGTGTTTTCCCTTCTTAAGCAGCTGAGAGATGGTAGTTATGTCTTCATCTTCCTTAGACTGTTGTTCTTTCCTCTTCAAATTTCTCAGAGTTTCAGTGTCAGAACACTGTTGAGGTGCATCGGAAGTTGAACCTTGAGGCTCCTCTGCCATTTGAACCTTCATTTTTCTCTTACCCTTGCTTTTTATGACCAAAGTAATGGGTTCTTCCTAGTTGATTTCTTCTTCTTCTTCTTCAGTTTCCTTTAGAACTGACATATTCCCTGGTATCCCAGACTCTTTCGCTTCACCAGTTCTTCCACTGGATTTAGACATCATCGTGACATATTCTGCTGGATTTCTTTTCCAGTTCTCAAACAGCTGCTGGGTCATTCTTCTGTCTGGATTGATGGATTCTCCTTCATCATCCCCAATCTTATCACCCAATGCTGACTATAAGATGATACTTATAAACTGTCTGTAGAGCATCTTTCCAGAGCTCTTTGATTTCTTTGAACTGAGTATCCATTTCCTAATCCAATCAATGAGTAAGGCTCCATAGTTGAGTTGAATCCCACAACTGATTTTTGTTATGAGCTTAAGTTGCATTTCGTTCACAGAGTCATGGCCAGAGCTCTTCCAGCATATTCATTTCCAAATAATGTCAGCCAAAAACTCATACCTTTTGGGAAACTCTTTCTTTTTGTACCCTTTGACAAATGAAAACTTCTTATGATGCATCTTCTTTGATCCTTCATGAAAATCGATGCCTTCCATGAATGGAAATCCTTTCGATTTGAAACCTAGGGCTAGGTTTATATCTTCAGCTGTGAGTTTGATTTCCACACACTTGACTTTTGTGGTTATAACATCGTTCTCAAACACTCCATTTCTGTGGAACTCTTTTACTAGCTTAAGGTAGATCCATGTGCTGGTACCCAGAGCCTCTTCAAGACCAGCTTTCTTCAATAGAGACAGAATCTTATGGAATTGAGAGCTAGATGTCTTGAACTCATCGTAGCAGAGTCTGTAACAAGTTATAACATTTGAAGCCGCCATTGATTTCTTTGCACTGATTGGGCGTTTCTGAAGGTTAAGGTTTCTGCTGGTAAAGAGAGAGGAATAAGTTTTTTGAACTTCTGATTTCAAAAATATATTTTCAAATTGTACTTGTATCTTCCCTCCTCTCGATCTGCTTAGTGGGGCATGTGTCATGTTCTGCTTCACTCCACGATTTTAACTGATGTGGAATATACTGAATTGCCCTTAGCTCCTATTGAGCTATTGTATTCTTTGGGAGGACTACGATCATCGAGGTAGCACTACGGTCATTGAGGTAGTCTTTACGATCGTTGAGTCTGCACTGCGATCGTTGACTGCCCTGGTCCTTGTGATAAATTCTGACTAAGCATACCTTCAGAATCTAGGTAGCTCAGGAAGGCCAATCTCTTAGAAGGATCTAAGGATCAAGTTTGTCCCTGAGGCGCTTAACAGATAGATTGCTTGAATTTGTTGAAGATGATGTCATCATAGGATGCTTCTTTGTCGTGTCGAGACAGCTCTACGATCGTGGTCTTTTATGCCCACGTAGCTCTACGATCGTGGTCCTTCATGTCATGGCAGCTCTACGATCGTGGACTTTCTTTAGTCATCTCTACGATTTTGAACATAGCCTTTATATCTGCATGGTTAGCATAAACTAGAGCATAGTTTTTATGGTTGTAGATTTAACATGCCTAACTCACTTATTAATTTATTAAATCTGGATTCATCTAGAGACTTTGTAAAAATATCAGCAAGTTGATTTTCAGTAAGGATGTATTGTAAAGATATGGTTCCATTTTGAACATGATCTCGAATAAAAGGATATCTTATTTCTATATGCTTAGTCCTAGAATGCATGACAAGATTGTGTGTTATTGCTATGGAACTTGTGTAATCACAATAAACATGCATAGATTTGAAATCAAACCTATAGTCTGCTAGCTAATTTTTCATCCATAAGATTTGAGCACAAACAAATGACCCGGAAGAATGTATTCAACTTGCGGTTGAAGTAGATAATCTTGAGTTTTGCTTTTTGCTAAACCAGGACACAAGTCTGTTTCCTAGCAACTGACAGGTGCCACTGGTACTTTTTCTATCTATTTTGCAACCTGCAAAGTCAGCATATGTATATCCTGTTAGTTCAAAGGAGGACTCCTTGGGATACCAAAGTCCTAAGTGAGGTGTACCCTTGAGATACCTGAAAATCCTTTTTACTGTAATTAAGTGTGATTCTTTAGGATTAGTTTGAAATCTAGGACATATGCATGTTGCAAATATTATGTCTGGTCTACTGGCAGTTAGATATAGAAGAGAGCCAATCATACCTCTGTATTGAGTTATATCAATACTTTTACCTTTTTCATATTTTTCAAGCTTGGTTGCTGGAGCGATTGGGGTTTTCATGGGAGAGAGCCAATAATTATTAAGTCGTGTCTTCTTACGTAAGAATCAATAATTCAAAAATACTGTGCAATACCGTGTGCTATTGTGCAACCACGCACATTACTGTATTTTAACCACCGGGTATTCCAACAGTGTTAACGGTAACAACTACGCCGTTATTTATAAAAACTCAAACTTGTCATTTTCTTCATCCGGCCGTTTTCCATTATGGGGCCCACAAATGGATGCGCCATCGTACAAATATTCCCCGAAAGCAAGAATATTCCATGACCAAACGTATTCCCCGACAACAATGAATATTTTATAACCACTTGCTTATTTTGCAAAATTTGCATATTTCACCCATAACCAAAGCAGTATATCAAATAAACACCTTATTATTCACAATAATAATTAGAGGAAAATTTGATTTTTTATTAATAAAAAGTTGGGGTCTTACAACCTCCCCTCTTTATAAAATTTCATCCTCGAAATTGACATACGTACCTAGTGTTTCAAAAAGGTGAGGGTACCTCGCTTTCATTTTCGATTCCAACTCCCAGGTCATTTCCTCATAGCATGGTTTCTCCACAAAATCTTGACTTGTGGTATAACCTTTGTGCGTAAGACATGCTCCTTCCTATCTAAGATCTTGACTAGTACCTCCTCGTACATTAAATCTTTAGCTATCTCATCTGGTTCTAACCCAATAATGCAGTTAAGGTTGTCCACATATTTACGTAACTTCGATACGTGAAAAACGTTATGAACACGCGACATACTTAGCGGTAAAGCGAGTCCATAGGCCACAGTTCCTACTCGATCGAGTATTTCAAATGGACCAATAAATTGAAAGTTTGAACTTTCCTCACATCGCCGATTCTCGCTTTTGGAATAACGACTTCTTGCACCTTCTTCTTCATATTCATCAGCTCCGGGTCTGTGACTTTAGCAGCTTTAACTTTACCGATTAAAGTCGATTCTATTTGTATACTCGTTATCTTCACGTAGGTTCTCAGAGTCTTTAACTCTATCTCCATCTTTTGTAAGTCGTACGAAATGGGTCTTTGTGTTAACAATATATCGCACTCGTAAACACATATGATCTTCTACTTAATGTGTCAGCTACCACGTTCGCTTTTCCAGGATGGTATTGAATGGTATGGTCAAAATCTTTCAACAGCTCGAGCCAACGTCATTGCCGCATGTTGAGTTCTTGGAAGCTCTTCTCACATTCCTCACTCCATTCAAATTTTGTATCTTTTCGAGTCCGCTGAGTTAATAGAGTAGCGATTCGAAAAAATACTTCCACGAATCTTCGATAGTAACCAGTTAAGCCTCGAAAGCTACGTATTTCGATTACTGACTTAGGTTGCTCTCAACTATGACTCATATCCCAATCTTTGATAGCACGTCACAATGGCACCTATCAGTTTATCATCGCACGAATATGGCATCCCCTACGAAGAGTCTGACTTCGGTGCATTCCACAAAGGAAGTCACCAGATAGAGACTAGGGTACCAACTCCTGTAGTTGGGTTTTTAACTCCTGAAGTTCAATAGGAGCCAGTTGATATGAGATTTTAAAAATGGGTTTTGTACCGGGTTCAAGGTCAATACAAAATTCAATATCACGCTCTGGGGTAGGCCAGGAAGTTCTTCAGGAAATTCACCAACAACAGAAATATTATTCAAATCTGACGTGTTTTTGTTCAAATCCATAACATGGGCTAATAAAGCTTGACATCCAGTTTTTAATAAACGAATGGATTTATAGCTTGATATAACTGTGATTGACTTTAGTGGTTTGGTTGCTTGAATTCGCATAACAGGTTGGTTAGGAATATGAAAACTAATAACCTTACGAAAATATTCAATTTTGGCATGATGAGTGGTTAACCAATCAATCCCTAAAATTACATCAAATGCCAGTATCTTTAAAATTATAAGATCAACAAGTAGGGTGATGGTGACAACTTGGATCAAACAAGATTTATAACTGTAGATGTAACGGAGGTTTCACCCAACAAAGTTTCAATAGATAAGTCAAAGTTTAATTTCTCAGGGGTTATGTTCAAACATTGAGTACAAGCAGGAGAGATAAAAGAATGGGTAGAACCGGTATCTAGTAAGGTATAAACTTTGCAAGAATTTAGGATTAACTAACCCGTGATAACTTCGTTCGGGTCCTCATCACGAAAAACGCTCTCCTTTAAACTACCGACTTTGTTTTGTCTGTATCCGCCTTTAGTGCCACCGTCCCAGCTAGACTTGATTTTGCTACAGGACAAAATCGAGCTATGTGACCATCTTTTCCAAGACTAAAACATACCTTGGAAGGTTGTGAACAGTTTGGACTTATATGCCCCTCCTCTTCGCATCTGTAGCATCTAACTGGCGGTCGTTCTCCTCCCCTAGAATTTGTTGTTGGTGTTAGTGCTGCTGTCGATGTCTTCCCGTTATCGTTAAATCTTCTCTTCTTGAAATTTCTACTTGAATCATTTCTTCTATTATCTTGGCCATGATTACCATAGGAAGTGGTTACCATTTCGGCATGATAATTTCTCCACGATGGTTATCATTGTTCGATGATCACGCGCCAATCGCAGATAACCCCTAGTCGTGGTCCCCTCGGTTGAACATACTTATTATCTCGCTCTAATAATTGAGTCATATTAACAATATCTGAATATAGACAAAATTTCTGAGAAATAAGATATTACCGAATCTCGGGTTTCAGACCTCTCAGAAACATTCGCGCCATACGTTCCTCATTCTCTACCAAATGAGGTGCAAACCTAGATAACTCTGCAAACTTAGCCTCGTATTGGGACACAGTCATGTTGTTCTGTTCTAGTCTAATAAACTCTACCTCCTTCATATAACGAATACTTTTAGGAAAGTACTTGTCATTGAATAGTTTTTGAAATGTTTCCCAAGACATGTTGAGTGCGGCTGGTGGGTACGCTTCAAAGATTCCCACCAGTAATCTGCCTTCACCACAGAACATAAAGGTGGCAAAAGGAATCTTTTGTTCCTTTGTGCATCCCAAGACATCAAATATCTTGGTAATTTGCTTAACCCCGTGTTTCCGCCTTGATCGGATTCGGCTTTCCCACAAATTCTGGTGATCCCAACTCTTTGAGCGCTTGTCTGTCGTGACAAGCTACACGTTGCTTATCATTTCCACCCATATTTTGTACATGAGTCTCTCCTAAATCGATTTTGCATGAATTGCAAAAAGCTTCTAAACATTCCATCATTCATTGTTTGTTCGGTAGTGTTGTTTATAGGAGGAATATTGTCTTCATGTTGCACGTTCCCACGGTTGGTGATTAAAGGTGTCTCAACGGTCTCATACACTCCATTGTTAATATTTCCAAATTTGCCATTCTCAAATCACGCCACAAAATAAAGGTTAATTAACAAATTAACATATCACATTTTAACCATATGCTCGACCGACCAACCAAATAAGCTTAGGTAGGACACACTAGCGAAGGATTTACTCGTCTCTCCTTCCTAGTTCTATTCCCCGATCTCTACCAGAGACCATATCCCTAAGCTCGATATTAATCTGTGGACGCCCCCAAAATAGGTATACATCACCCATTTTGAGTCGCCAAATATATGGTACATAAACAACTACAACTTCATTATTATAATTATCGTGCAAAATACGACAACACATATATTATGAGTTTAAATATAAATATTAACTTCTAGAGCGATTCAAGCTCAAATAAGTTCTCATTACAATTATTGATACACTATTTTACAAAATAGTGAGGATCATTAAACAACTATCTTGATCCATCATTCCATACCCCGACTAGTTCTGCTATATTCTCTCCTCCCGAGAAGAAAAATGGAAAAAAAGGGAAAGGGTGAGGTCAACTAGCTTCGAAGAAAGAATATTATGAATAAGATAATATACAACAAATTATCATTAGCCTTCAACAAATTAGATAAAATATAATGGACAACAATTTTAGATCAATAGCTGCGCAATGAAATAACAATTCATTAGAAGAGTTAATTAGAGAATGAAGTCTACTATCTTCTATGATTTTAAAGTCCATCATTAATATTTTATCCTGTGACATCAATCAATATACATCTTGAATCAAATATTCATCTTTGCACCACAGCCAAAGATATTCATTTGTATCACCGAGTTGATCATGTTCATCTCAACACTCATCCATCTTTGAACTACTACCAAAGATATTTATCAGTAATCATTCATCTTTGCACTACAAAAGCCAAAGATATTCGGTTATATCACCATTTAGGACCGAGGATGATGAAAAATATTATAAAGAAAGCGAATTGAGTGAGATAGAAGGACAAGAATTGTGGATTTGTACTTTAGATAATCCAAGTTCAAAAGTACTCCATAATAAAACATAGTGGAGTAAAATTCAAGAATGAAGATCAAAACATGGATATACAATCAAAGATAGTAACCATAATAGACATCTTGGACAAAGAAGGGGAGATTTGTGTTTCCCTCTGAGATTCAGCATATTAGTGTTTTGGGCATTGAGGGGGTTATCAACACATTTCTGGAGGGTTTGGCTCAAGTAAGAATCCCTCATTTTTTTTATATAATGCGCTTGGTCATTCTTACATCTTTTTGCTTTCTTGATTTCCACTTTGCATCTGTATAGTTGTTCTCGAGGGCTCATTTTTTACTACCAATGAAGCTTAATCATGAGGTTGTGCACCACCAATAAAAAGAGAGGGTAGAACCGATATATAATAAGGTATAGACTTTATAAGAAATTATAATTAACTAACCAAGACTAACTTTATTTGGGTTACTCACTTTTTGAGAAGTCACGAAAAAAACGCTCTTCCCGAAACCACCGACTTTGTTTTGTCCAGTATTTGCTTTTGGTGTCACCGTCTAGATTTGATTTGATTTTCACATGGGACAAAATTGAGCTATGTGATTGTCTTTTCCACAACTAAAACATACCTTGGAAGGTTGTGAGCAGTTTGGACTTATGTTTCCTCCTCTCGCATCTCAGTAGCATCTAATTGGTGGTCGTTCTCCTCCCTAGAATTTGTTGGTAGCCGGTGTTGTTCTTCAACGTCTTCCCATCATTGTTAAATCTTCTCTTCTTGAATTTTCCACTTAAATCATTTCTTCTATTATCTTGGCTATGATTACATGAAGTGGTTACCATTTATGGCATGATAATTTCCTCCACGATGGTTATCATTGTTAGATGATCGTTGCCATTTGCATACAATTATTATCGTGTTGATGCTCGTTATCTTTTGGTTGGGCTGGCTCATTATCGCGCTCAAATAATCGAGCCCTATTCACTACATCTGAATACAAACATAATTTGTGGGAAATGAGGTATTGACGTATTTCGGGTCTCAAACCTCGCAGAAACATTCGCGTCATTCTCTCTTCATTATCAACCAAATGGGATGCGAACCGGGACAACTCGGCAAACTTAGCCTCGTACTGCGACACGGTCATATTGCTTTGCTCTAACTTGATAAACTCCTCCTCTTTCATGTGACGAATACTTTTGGGAAAGTACTTGTCATTGAACAGCTCTTGGAACTTCTCCCAAGACATTTTGAAGCAAAGCAGGAGTGAGTACTTTTTCCGATTCCCCACCGTAATATGCCTCTCCTCGCAACATGAAGGTGGTAAAGGAACCTTTTGCTCTCGGAGCATCCCAAGACATCAAATATCTTGGTGATCCGCTTTATCCACGTCTCGCTTTAAGTGGTTCTCGCTCTCCCAAAAAACTCCGGTGGTCCCAGCTCCTTGAAGCGCTTAGTGGTGAACATCATCGAGAGTTGTCGGTGTTTCCACCTGCATTTTGAACAGGAGTCTCTTTTGCCTGATGTTGCATGAATTGCATAAAGCCTCTGAACATCACATCGTTCATCATCTGATCGGTGTTTTTGTTTACCTGAGGATTATTGTCTTCCTGTTGCACATTATCATGGGTATTGATCGTTGGTGACTCAACGGTCGTATGTGCTTCATTGCTAATCTCAACATTTCCATATGCCATTTTCAAACACCGTCACAAAACAAGGGTTAGTTGACATGCCACATATTATCCCTATATTACGTGACCGACCAATTAAATACCAAATAAACTTAGGTAGGTCATACTAGTGAAAGAATTCCTCTCTCTCCCTCCTAGTTCTTGTCTTTACATCTCGGCCCAGGATCATATCCTAAGCTTTGATACCAATTGTGACGCCCCCAAAATAGGTATACATCACCCATTCGAGTCGCCAAATACATGGTACATAAATCAAATACAAACTTCTTTTTATACAATACTGACAACAAGTAGTAGCTTAGAGTTTTTACGAATATTATCTCATAGGCATGTATTCAAAATCAAATGAAGTCCTCATTAAATTTATTATCACACTATTTCATAAAATAGTGAGGACTACTATAGCCACCATCTCGGGATCATCACTCGGTTCCCCGACTAGTCACAGCTACATCTCATTTCCTGAAGAGAACAATGAAAGCAAAAGGGTGAGCTCAACTAGCCCAAGAATAAATATTATGACTAAGATAATGCGAGAATAAATTATCGTTAGCCTTCAATGATGTTAAACTAATAAAATATAATAAACATCAAGTTTAAGCTGCATTGAACAAGTAATCTATTAGAAGAGTCAAGTAGAGAATGATATATACTATCTTCTATGATTTAAAAAGTTTTTCATCAATTTTATCAATGAGACTCAGCTTAATAAATAAACCGCATCATCGAATCATCCCTGCACTATGGGCCAAGGATATTCATGTAATCATCAATGGTCATGATTATACTTAATAATCCATGGTCATAATCATACCAATAACTGTCCATCAATGCATTACGGGCCAATGAGGACTTTTACCACATCATATATAACATTATGGGTCATGATTATACCGAATGATCCCTGGTTATAATCATACCAATCAACAGTCCATCTATGCACGTAAACCAAAGATGACTTTCATCATAATATAAGCACGAGGATGATGACAATGATATAAAAATTCAATTAAAAGAAAGCAAAGGATAAATTTTAAAGATTTATAACTTAATTTATCAAAATTTAATAATGTCCAAATTATCGACGATAATCTTTGCTTTGTAGAGTAAAATTCAAGAATAATATTGTATCAAAAATGATTTGGACAGCAAAGAAATCAATTTTTGTCATGAATAATTCCCCGAGTGAATAGTACTTTGGGAATAGTATTCCATGAATAGTACACCAGCATGAAAAGTGCCCCAAATATCCAAATGAATAATATTCGAGTGAATAGTAACCCATGAATAGTAACTCGTAAATAGTACTCCAGTATGAAAAGTGCCCCGAATACCCGAGTGAATAATATTCGAGTGAATAGTAATCGGGTGAATAGTAACTCGTAAATAGTAACTCATGAATAGTAACTTCGTGAATAGTATTCCGGCATGAAAAGATCAATAATTATCAAGAAAGCTCAGAATAATATTTTCATGAAAAGATATTGGATGAAGCGCAAATATCAAGGATATTCTACTAATTTCACGGAGTATATAAGCAATACTTCAACAAAATGAGTGTAGAAGTAGGAATACGAAACGAAATAATACTACTTATATACTACAAAGTATGGAAAAAAATATTATTTCATACGAATATTGAACGAAGATAATATCCATACGAATACAAAAAATAATATCTCTTCTGAATATGAATAAATAATTTCCCTTACCTTAGAAGAAGACTGGATACTGGAATAGTGAAGTAGCAGAATACTCTTCTTCTTTCTCTCTATAGCTTCTCTCTCTATAATTGCTCTTGTGAGTCTTAGTGAATTAGTGAGAATGAAAGAAGAATGAGCTTCTATTTATAGAAAAATATAGTTTCGATAATGGCACGTTTTGGGGCTTGAAATATTATAGTATAATACCTTCATCTTTTCCTTCATTTTTAATTTAGTCATGCAAGTATTATTAATCTTGCACCACCTCCCCTAATAGTATATCATGTGAATCAATAGTACAATCATGTGACTCAATAGTTCTATACATGTGAAAAAAATAATTACAGTATAGTACTTTCATCTATACCTCCATTTTTAATTTAGTCATACAAGTATTATCAATCTTGCACCACCTCCCCTAATAGTTCATGCATATGAATCAATAGTACACACATGTGAACAAATAGTTATAAGCATGTCAATTAATAGCAATTAATTGCTCATTTATCCGATTAATTACCTGATTAGTCAATATAACCTCCAGACATCAATTATTATCAGAATAGATGTCGATTTCCATTAACACTAATAATCCCAACACAATGGAAATATCAATTCATCTTTAATCAACACGAACTTATTCATCATTAATATTATAACTCACAATATTTAACAACCGGATCATTCCCAAGAAAGAGGGGCTTTCCGATAAGGATTTCTCCTATTGGCGCCGCAATTAGGTGACCAAACCTCTCCTCGATGGAACTTTCTAGACATTGTCAATATTGCAAATATGAATAACTTTGTCGTCTCAATTATTGATTTAATAATAATAAATATTAAGCAGATGATATTGTAACAATAATTGAATCAATAATATGATAGATATGATGCAGCAATTACTGTAGCAATAATTGAGTATAACTGAGTGACTTCTCACATAAGCATCAATAATCAATAACGTGTGATACTATACAACCATGCGTATTACTGTACTTTTACTACCGGGTAGTTCAACAGTTTAATGGTAAAACTTTCGCCGTTATTTTTATAAAAAGATATTTCTGTCATTTTCTAACTACGATAATACTTCCGTTGTGGGGTCCACTTGTGTCGTCGTATGAATATTCCATGTTAAAACAAATATTCCTTGACCAATCGAATATTTCCCGACACAACGAATATTTTATATCAACTTGCTTATTTTGCAAAATTTTCAAATGTCACCCTTAACTTTAACCTTTATCAATTTAACCATTTACTAAATAAAATAATAATTATAAGTAAATTGAATACTTTCATTTCATAAAATTTGGGGTCTTACATAGGGTCCTTCATAATTTGGTCTTAGTTTTCCTTCGCGCGAATCCTTCGTGGCGAGGATCACCTTCTTGAGGACCCAGTCTCCTGGTCTAAAGGAACGAGGCTTCACCCTTGAGTTGTAATACTTTGCCATACGATGCTTATACTCTACGTTGTGGACCACATCCTTCTCCCTTGCCTCCTCTACCAAGTCGAGGTTGATCGGAGTCCTTCCTTATTGGTGGTAGGGTCTTGGTGTTGGACCCTTAGAGAGTTCACCCCGATCTCTACAGGGATGATTGCCTCAGTTCCAAAGGCTAGGGAAAAGGGGTTTCCCTAGTTGGAGTTCTTGGCGTGGTTCGGTAGGCCCACAATACGCTTGGGAGTTCATCGACCCAAAGTCCCTTCGCTCTGTCAAGCCTTGTCTTTAAATTGTGTAGCATTGTTCTCACCATGACTTCGCTTGTCCATTCATTTCTATGGGTGAGCTAGGCTAGAAGTCTTGTTGCTATATTTAAAGGTCGAAGCAAAAGGAGTTTAGCAAATTGTTGTCGAATTGCTTGGCGTTTTCACTGATAATGGAGTGGGGTATGCCGAGGCGACATACAAGATTTTTCCAAATAAAATTTTTAATCTTTGCATCCGTGATTTTTGCTAAGGTTTGGCTTCAAATTTCACTTGGTGAAATAATCAATCGCTACCACCACGAACTTGCATTGTCCTTTGATGAGAGGCAACGATCCAAGGATGTCGATGCCCCATTTTGAGAAAGGTCATGGGCTTGAAATGGTGGTTAATTCTTTCGGTGGTTTCACGGATACGGCGGTCATGGCGTTGACACTTGTTACACTTCCGGAGAACTCATGGGCATCCCTTACCATAGAAGGCCATAAGTAACCTTGCACGAGCGCCTTGTGGGAAAGGGATCGTCCTCCAGAGTGGTTCCCACATATTCCCTCGTAGATCTCTCGCAGGGCATAGTGAGCTTCTTCGGGTGAAAGACACCAGAGAAATGGTAAGGAATAACCTTTCTTGTACAAAGTGTCATGCAGGATGGTGAACTTAAAAGCTCTCATTCTCAGCTTCCTAGCTTCTGTAGGGTTATCCGGTAACACAACTTCTCAGAGATATGTGATAAGTAGATTTTATACCTACTTATCCGGAATCTATTACTTGAATTAGTTGCTTAATCTCATGTTTCTTAGTTACTTTTCATGCATTTTGTGTTCATTTTGTAGATTATATGCTTGGGAGCTGTGATTGCAAAGAATTGGTATGAAATCACAAAGAAAATCAATCTGGACATCATTTGGGCTTTCATCTTCATTTCATGTTTTGGCTTGGAACTTGGATTACATTTTAGAGCTTCTTCTTAGCTTTCGGAACAACTTGAATCATTCCAATTGGAGTTCGGATGCAAGAGTTATGACATTTGTACCAACGGACGTCGAACGTTAATGTTTGGGTGGTCATTTACATAAGAGCCACTTTAGAGCCGATTTTAACATTTCTCCAATCATTATTTCGGAAAACCCAAAGCATGAAAGTTGTAGATCTATGTCTCCTCTTTTCGGAACATCTTTAATCATCAAAATTGGAGTTCAGACGAAGAAGTTATGGCCATTTTCCCAAAGGATTTCAGAGCAAAAAATATTCCTTCACAAAACCCCCATCCGGGGTGGGCGTACCAGCTCCAAAAAAGGCCCCTAGCCCACCAGGGCGGGCTCTTTTAGTGTATAAACCCCCGCCGAGGTGGGGTAGCCCGAAAAATATGAATTTTGTCCAATTTTGAGTTCGGGAATGATATTTTCGATCCGATTAACACAAGGACTTCCAAGAGGACTTAAAGACATATGAAGAGACTTATAAAGGATGAGAATCACAAGGATTGGAGGAGAGATTAGACTAGAGGAGGATTCCAATAGATTAGATTTAGAGTAGAATAGGAGAAAACTCTAGTTCTTATGATTTTTGGAGATTGAAAGCAACTTGGAGACAATTGAAGATTCAAAGGAGGAGCAGAGGAGGAGCTTAAAATCCACGCAGATAATAGATTATATCTTCTTATCTTCTTCTATCTTTATCTTTTAATGATTATTCAATTGTGGATTCTTAGTTTTAATTCAATAATCATGAACTAATTCTTTGTTTGAGATTACAATGGATCTTATTGTGTAGTTTATTTTAATATGTTTCACTATCAATCATTATGTTCTATTGTGAGGATTGTATATTGTGATTTGGACTTAATTGTTTAATTGCCTAGCAA
Source organism: Panax quinquefolius (assembly GCA_020205615.1). NCBI lineage: Eukaryota > Viridiplantae > Streptophyta > Magnoliopsida > Apiales > Araliaceae > Panax > Panax quinquefolius. Next base: position 124,636,857 of record CM035172.1, on the reverse strand, counting down.
ATAATTACCGTGATAATTTATATGAACTTGAGAGATGAAGTATTGATTTAGATCTTATCATGATAGCATATGTTTGTGATTTCTGCATAGATGGAATTCATAATTCGTGTTTAGGATAGAGATATACATTTATTACATATGTAATATTATAAAGAATTTGTGCTTTAAATCTTTTTTAATTGTAATTCACATAGAGATATAGTGGATTAGTTAATTAGGGTGTCTTGTTTAATTATATCATCTGTGGATTTAAGTAAGTATGGGTATTATGCATCGAGAGGTGGTTTTATCTGCTTTAGTATTCTTGATTAACAATTTAGGATAGAGAATAATTGATGAGAAGTGTGTTAACTTAAATGAAGCAATAAGTGAAGTTGTGATCTTAAATCTCTGTAATCTTAATTTAACTAGTGGTAATTAGAATTAGTTTACTTATAAATTGAAATTCATTCGTTTAAATAAGATTGAGTTAGTTACTGGGGTTAGTACTTGGTATTTTTTATTAAACAATTCCTCGTGGGAACTATACTCTACTTTCACTTTATTACTTGTTGACCCGTACGATACTGCGTGTTTGTGCGTAATTAGATTTTACCCAACAAGTTTTTTAGGCGTCGTTGTCGGGAATTAATTTAATAATTATTTACTAATATTAATTTTAATCAAATTAGTCTTAATTTAAACATTTTTATTTTTGTTTTTAATTCTCTTCCTATATTTCTCTCTTTTCAGGTACCATGGATGACTTTGCGTATCAATGGTTATACACAAACATGACTCAACCAAGGGAAATAGAGATTGATAGACTTAATGTAATTTCCCCGAGCCAAGTACAAATTGAAGCAAATTCAAAGACTTTGGAGGTTATCGCGCCCAACAACTGAGTCGAAGGATGGCGATACGATGTGACTATTGTCTTTGGCAACCATCAAAGTCATCAATGCACCGTCGATTTTGAACCTAATACAATATAGTGGTGATTACCTCAATAATCCTAACTATCACCAAAATTGGGGGTATCACCCGGATTTTTCATGGAGCTATAATTATGATGACCAACATTACGCTCTAAATCCATCATATACAAGAATTTTCATGTCCACCTCCGATTGTCACAAAGGCAGATAATTCGAGGTTGGAGGAATTATTTTCCAAGTTCGTAGCAGCAAATAAGGAGAAGATGAGTAATCAAGCGAAGTCAATTCAAAATCTTACGGATTAGATAGAGCAAATGACCAAAGCCATAAGAAACCTTTCTCTAAATACTTGGCTTTTATGACATGGATGACAAAATTAACGGAGAACCCAAACCAAATATCAATTGGATGAGCCACAAGATATCGAAAGTGTGGAGACAATTGGGGATAATGAAATAGAGGTTGACGAAGATCTAAATGGGTCTCCACCAAAGATCAAAGAGTAAGTCGATTTTCAAAAGCATGCCTACTAGGTAGTCATATGCGTCATGTGAAGCTCTTGATGACAAAAGAGCAAGTACAATTTTCAATCCATGGTGGGATGAGACAGAGAAAATAGACGAAGAGCCCATTGTGTGTGACAAGCTTCCATTCCCCAAAGTGATTATATACACAATGGAGAAATCACCTAGTTGTGGGATGTTCTTGATTGAGATCATACCAAATCAGAGCATGCTAGGTGAATTTAAAGCAATGGCTATCACAATTGGGAACCTACCAAAAGCTACATTATTTTCGATGGATGAAGGGTTCCTCAATTATCGAAGAGGAATTGGATAGCGTTGACCAGACAAAGTCAGGCTGAAAGACTATAATTCAAGCGCTAACTAGGAGGCAACCCAGGAATTTTTCTATTTATTTGCTTTACTAGTTTATTTAGTAGATAGGAATTAATTTGCTTATTAAGTTCTCTTACCAATCCAAGTGTTATTCTAATCCATGTTGTCTCTCTTCAGTGTAGGTATTGGAGGTTCAATGCACAGGCAAAAGATTATGAAAAGGTTATTCAAGTCAAATTCAAGTGTGGTGCCCAATTTATTCCATGCGCCTAATCTATTCTCCAAACTTAGCGGACAAGGAGGAGGATTGCTATATTTTCAGAGAAGTCCTCTGCTTTACTTTTTTCTATTTCAGCCATTGAGGACAATGTCTAGTTTAAGTTGGGGGCATTTTAGTGTCGTATTGCATATAGTTAGTTATTTACATTATAGTTCATATAGTTACATTTAGTTTTTGCATCCACTTTCTTTAAAAAAAAATCAAAAATCAAAAATAATAGTTAGTTACTATGTTCATCTTGCATGAGTCCAACAGTTTGATAGTTTAAGTTTATTTTGGCCAATGATGAGACTGGAATTGGGTAGACAAGTATAGTACTGACCATTAGAGCTTTGATGTGATTTCTTGTTATGAATTGAGTCTTTTTCTGTTTGAAACTGGTATAATAAGGATAGCACGGTAAAAAAACTTGTTGAATGATTGAGTTTAAATTGATACATAAAGGACCTCTAAAGGATAATGCTAGTTTAAATAAGAGAATGATAAGAATAGGTAGTGAAGGCGAAGAATTAGGCAAGAACCTAAGTTTGGGGAAAAATTGGGGTATATAAGCTTCTAAAAAAAAGAAAAAAAAAGAATTTGAGTTTAATAAATTGAGTCTGTGGTGGGTCGAGAAGAAGCGTGAAATGCACTCCTCATAAACACAGGCGTGAGATGGAGATAAAAAAACGCACTCACTATCCAAAAAAAAAGAAAAAAAAAGAAAAAAAAAAATAATAATAATAAATAAAAATGGGAAATAAGAGCAAAAAGCCCCAGTAGATGAAAAATAAAGCATAAGTATCCCATGTTTACCCGTGATATTGGTAATTATTTGATTTTAGTTGGATCTAGATTATTTTTGGATTTCTTGAGTTTTTAATTGTATGATTCCTTGAAGAGACTTATTATGTGTTAAAATTGATTTTATATCGATTAACATTGTTGTGGAGCACACCACGCACTATATTAGTGATAATGATCTAAGATTTGATGATTGATTTAGAAGTTATTGATTGGTTTTGATATGATGTATTATCATGTTTACTTGATCTCTCTAAATTTGGTTGAATAGACTTGTTTTACATTCATTCTTGTTGGATTCAGTAGGCATGTAGATTAGTTGCATTGCATAGAATTGTTGTTTAGTGTTTTTGTTTGAGGACAAGCAAATGTTTAAGTTTGGGAGTATTTGATAAGTAGATTTTATACCTACTTATCCGGTATTTGTTACTTGAATTAGTTGTTTAATCTCATGTTTCTTAGTTACTTTTCATGCATTTTGTGTTTAGTTTTTGTAGATTATATGCTTGGGAGTCTGTGATTGCAAAGAATTGGTATGAAATCACAAAGAAAAGTAATCAAGAACATTATTTGGGCTTTCATCTTCATTTCATGTTTTTGGCTTGGAACTTGGATTACATTGTAGATCTTCTTCTTAGCTTTCCGGAACAACTTGAATCAGTCCAAACGGAGTTCAGATGCAAGAGTTATGACATTTGTACCAACGGACGTCGAACGTCAATGTTTCGGGTGGTCATTTATATAGCAGCCACTTGAGCCGATTTCAACATTGCTCCAGTCCTTATTTAAAAACCCCAAAGCATGAAAGTTGTATATCTACGTCTCCCTATTCGAAACATATTGAATCATCAAAATTGGAGTCCGAGATAAAAGAAGTTATGACCATTTTTCCAAAGGACGTCGAGCGAGAAAATATTCCTTCACACAAACCCCCCCAAGGGGTGGGCGTACCTCACTCAAAATAGGCCCCTATCCCTGCAGGGGCGGGCTCTTTAGTGTATAAACCCCACGGGGTGAGGTAGCGAAAAATATGAATTTTGTCCAATTTTGAGTTGGGAAGGATTGTTTTGATCCAATTGACTCGAGGACTTCCAATAAGACTTCCAAGAGGACTTAAAGACATATGAAGAGACTTATAAAAGGAGGAGAATCACAAGGATTAGAGGAGAGATTAGACTAGAGGAGGATTCCATTAGATTAGATTAGAGTAGAATAGGAGAAAATTCTAGTTCTTATGATTTTTGAAGATTGAATCAACTTGGAGACCATTAAAGATTCAAAGTAGGAGCAAGGAGGAGCTTCAAATCTAGAAGACAATAGATTATATCTTCTTATCTTCTTCTATTATTATCTTTTAATGATTATTCAATTGTGGATTCTTAGTTTTAATTCAATAATCATGAACTAATTCTTTGTTTGAGATTACAATGGATCTTATTGTATAGTTTATTTTAATATGCTTCGCTATCAATCATTATGTTCTATTGTGAGGATTGTCTATTGTGATTGGACTTAATTGTTTAATTTCCTAGCTAACAATTACCGTAATAATCTATATGAACTCGAGAGATGAAGTATTGATTTAGATCTTATCATGATAACATATGTTTGTGATTTCTGCATAGATGGAATTCATGATTCGTGTTTAGGATAGAGATATGCCTTTACACCATATGTAATCTTATAGAGAACTTGTGCTTTAAATTATTTTTAATTGTAATTCACATAGAGATATAGTGGATTAGTTAATTAGGGTGTCTTGCTTAATTCTATCATCTGTGGATTTAAGTAAGTATGGGTATTATGCATCGAGAGGTGGTTTTATCTGCTTTAGTGTTCTTGATTAACAATTCAGGATAGAGAATAATTGATGAGAAGTGTGTTAACTTAAATAAAGCAATAAGTGAAGTTGTGATCTTAAATCTCTGTAATCTTAATTTAACTAGTAGTAATTAGAATTAGTTTACTTATAAATTGAAATTCATTTGTTTAAATAAGATTGAGTTGGTTACGGGTTAGTACTTGATAATTTTTATTGAACAATTCCTCGTGGGAATGATACTCTACTTTCACTTTATTACTTGTTGACCACGTATACTTGCGTGTTGTGCGTAATTAGATTTTACCCAATAATATGCCCTTATTGGGGTCATCCAGTTTGATTCAGTCGATGCACAGTTGACATTTGTGGTTCCCGAGTCCATCATGCTTGGTTCGAACTGGTGACCAATGAATACTGGTCCTCCTGGTGGGGTTTCCAAGGATGATGCAAGCCTTGCAAGTGCATCGGCGGCCATGTTGCCTTCCATGGTAATATGTTAACTCTGGAAGTGTTTGAACTTTGTCATCATGCTTTTTACCATGCTGAGATATTCTTACATTCTGGCTCCCTTTGCTTCGAACTCGCCCTTCACTTGATTGACTATCAACTGAGAGTCATTATAGGTAATGAGGTTTTAAATCTCCATCTCAATTTCTAATCTTAATCCAGAGAGGAGGGTTTCATATTCCGCCTCATTGTTTGAGGCAATAAAGTGGAGCTTCACTGCATACTTGAGAGTGGTACCATCTGAGATGATCAAGATTAGACCTGCTCTGCCTCCATCACTGGTTAAGGAACTGTCTACATAAAGCTTCCAGGATGTAAGAGAACAGGGCTCAAAGATTAAAGAGGGAGACTGGGAGCCAGGATGGGGATCTGGGACTTCATTCTGGGTCCTTTCGAGTGTCTGGTCGTCTGAAAGAGCTGCTTGGGCGTCTAAGGGGAAAGTCTGGGAGTCCAGTATGATGGTCTGGTCATCTAGGATGGCCTGGGCACCTAGCCTAGGTGTTTGATGGTCTTCGTTATGTTGTTCATTGCTTTTATAAACCATCTCCAAACTGGGAGAGCTGGAGATTTCGTTGTTATCCTCCTCTGCTGGTGTCAGTTCAACAAAGAAATCTGCCAGTGCTTGCGCTTTGATGGCTGACCTTGGTTGGTACTGTATGTTAAACTCACCAAGATCCACTGCCCACTTAAGCAGTTTCTCAGATACATCGAGCTTTCCCAGGATTCTTTTCAGAGGTTGATCTGTGATGACAACAATGTTGTGACTTTGGAAGTAATGTAAATGCCTCTACCATTGTTGTGATTAAAGCGAGCGCCAGTTTTTCTAGTCTCGAATACCTGACTTCTACTCCTCAGTATGCTCTACTCACATAGTAGATAGGTTTATGCGCTCCGTCATTATTCCTCACGAGAACTGAGCTTACAACCGATAGGGAGGCATAAAGGTACAAATAAAACACCTCGCCTGGTGTGGCATGTGAAACGAGAGGAGGTGCAGCCAAGTAGGCTTTGAGTTTTTGGAATGCCTCCTCTGCCTCAGGTCCCCACTCAAAAGCTTTTTGAAGAATTTAAAAAAAAGGCAGACACTTATCTGCAGACTTGGAGACGAACATGTTGAGTGTTGCAATTCTTCCGTTGAGGCGTTGGAGCTCTTTGGTTGAAGTGGGTGATTTCATGTCGAGAATGGCTTTGATCTTGTCGGGGTTTGCTTCAATTCCCCTCTGGTTGAACATAAAGCCAAGGAACTTTCCCGATCCTACGCCGAAGGCACACTTCTAAGGATTCAGTTTCATGCGGTACGATCTAAGAACATTGAAGGTCTCTTGGAGGTGATTAATGTGATCTGTTGCGACGAGGCTCTTTACCAGCATGTCGTCAATGTAGACTTTCATTGTTCGCCCAATTTGAGCCTGGAACATTTTGTTCACCAATCGTTGATAGGTTGCTCCTGTGTTTCTTAACCCGAAAGGCATGGCCTTGTAGTAGTAGGTTCCTTTAGGAGTGATAAAGGATGTCTTCTGGTCCGGGGATGCATGCTAATCTGGTTATTCCCGGAGTACGCATGCAGGAAGGTGAGCAACTCATGCCCTGCAGTGGCGTCGATGAGGAGGTCGATCCGTGGTAGCGGGTAGCTATCTTTTGGGCACGCCTTATTAATCTCCATGAAGTCAACACAGAGGCTCCACTTCCCGTTAGCTTTAGTGCCCATTAACACGTTCGAGAGCCATTCTGGATATGTTACTTCTCTAACTGCTCCATTATCTATTAACTTTTTCACTTCCTTATCCATGGCTTGGGCCCTTTTAGTGGAGGCACCCCTTAGCTTTTGGCAAATTAGTTTGTGACGTAGGTCAACATTGAGATGGTGTGTGGCCACTTCTAGGTCGATGCCCTCCAAGTCTGCATGTGACCATGCAAAGACATCCATGTTAATTTTAAGGAAGTCTATTAGTTGGTGAACTAGATCTTTGTTTAGGGAAGAACCAATGTACACTCTTCTGTTTGGGTGTTCCTTGTCCAAGACTACAGAGGTGAGCTCCTCAATGGGTTCTCCTCTTTCTATGGTGGAGTCATCCCATGGGTCAAGTGAAAGTAGTATGCACACAAGCCAATCATGTTTGATGATAAAGCATATACTTTGTAACAATCTTATTCATTTATTAATAAAAGTATTAATTTATTAAAGGCCTTGAATTATCTACATGATGTTTGTTTTATAATTTGTGATAAACCCATAGTTTTAAGCAATGCTTTTAGAATAATGATGATGATCATTCTAATGAGATCTAAATTCTTAGAAAGCTTAAAACTAAAATAGTTCCCAATCATTGGATTACTAAATTGGGGATTAGTGAATCCGGATAGATTGGTACATACGTTGCTTGCTCATTGGATGAGGATGATTGATCTCATGATCATTTGTGTGGAGACACTAAAGCAAGTATGTAGGTGCTTATTAGAGAATAAGTTCACGGAACGTGGCTCGCTAAGGAATACCTAATGGAGTTTTATTTGCCTGTCAATAGGAATTCCTGTAGTGATAGTAGTACAAGTAATCCTTGGACTTGAGATCATCATAGTATCTTGTGTATGATGAGTTATACTTTGACTTATTCCTTAAGACCCTTAGGGTATATCAAAGGGTATGCTTGGGTATAATAAGTTATACATGGAGATAATGTATGATCAATAAAGAATCTACCACTTCTAATAAAAGAAGAGAAATGTCCTATGTGATTCGATAAATGACAACCCAGTAGTCCTTGGCCAAGGCAAAATGAAATTAGAAATGAGTTTCTAATTTGCATTATTTGGAGTTGTGCATTTAAGAGTCGAAATACATATAATTAAATAAAATAAGACTTGTGATAAGTAATTCCATGTCTTATATTTAATTGGGACATTGTATGGTGGAAGGATTGAATTTCTGCAGTAACTATTTACTCAAAGGTTCTTTAATGATTAATGTTGAAATCTATATTATCTCGGAAAGTCGTTGATCGTTGGGAGGCTTTATCCTATTGTAGAATAAATATTATTTATTTAAATAAATTAATTGTTTAATTTATTTATTTAAATAAGATTAGAATTATTCTAATTGATTTATTCACAACCGGTTTAATATGGAGAACCTAAAGGGTCACACCATAAAAGGAAGAATAATTATTTAAGAAGTTAATGGCATAATCGTAATAATATGTTTAGTATATTTAATTTAATCTATGGTGATAGAATAAATTAAATAGCTTAATATTATTATTTAATATTTTAGAAATATTAAATATAAATTAATAAGAGGAGTCTTATTATTAATATTATTACAATTATTATTATTTTAATTTCTAAAAGAGTTTAGGAATTAATTTAATATAAGTAACACCCATCTCTTGAATTTTATTCTTTTATTTCTAATTGGATTAGGAAGGAAAATTAATTAAAGAAGTTTAATTAATTATCCCTAATAAGATTAGGGAGCTTAATTAATTAAAAGAATTAATTAATTAAAACCCAATTCCTTAATTGTTAAGGTGGGTTGCCCACATCTATAAATAAGAGGAGTCTTATTATGGGTGGTATGGGTTGTTGACTTTAACAAAAAGATTTAAATAGTTTTAACATTTAACATTAATAATTTCAAGTTGTTGGGATATTTATTCGATCTTGAGGATATGATAATCTTTTCATTTAATTAATAATTATTCAAAGGGTGATCGGGTATATGGTTTGTAAATAAATTTTAAACTACGATTTTTACCAAGGCAGCTTAATTTTACTGATTTGATTGTGCATGAATATTACAAGCCTAAATTGGCATCGTGAGCGAACCTTTATGTAAATTAATTATTATATTTGATATGTATATTGATATGTGTTTAGAACAATTTAATTTATATAAAATTTAAAAAAAAATTGCAATATTTTTTTTTTGTAAACTTATTTCTCACAATTATTAACTAAGTCTTACACGGTTTTCAAAGGCAAAAGTACTTATTTTTTTATTATGATTTCATTATTATATAAATACTTTAGTATATATTATAATTATATCGAATATTATATATATATATATATATAATTAGATTAATATAATATATATATATAATTATTTTATAATTAAAATAAAAGTTTATTTTAATTTTAAAATAAAAGGATTTATTTAATATTAAAATAAAAGGTTTATTTTAATTTAAAATTAAATTTCATGCTGTAATTAGAGTTGGAAATGATAAGATGGAGTTGAAATTGGATTTTATGTTTATAAATAAAGGAGTTTTATTTAGATTCATTTCATATTAGAAATAAAAGAGTTTATGTGAATGAGAGAGAGTGAATCATGTTTCCTTAAATAAAGGAGTTTATTTAGATATAAATAGGTTATATTATTCAAAATAAAAGATGTGAATAGGAAAGAAAATAAAAGTATTTCCTTAAATAAAATTTAAATATGAAATAAATTTCATAATATCAAAATAAAGAGTTTATTTGTGAATAGAGAAGAATATCAAGTGTTTCCTTTAATAAATACATGGATTTCATAATTAATTAAAATAAAAGAGTTTATTTTAATTATAGTATATATGAAATTGGATTCCATAATTAATTAAAATAAAGGAGTTTATTTTGATTGATTTTGATTAAAATAAAATAGTTTATTTTATTCAAAATTGGATAAATTAAAAATAAAATATTTTATTTTGATTTAAAATTGATTAAAATAAAGGAGTTTATTTTGATTCAAAAATTAATTTATACTAACTAAATTTGCCCATTAAATGATATCAATATATATATTAAATGTTTATTATTCATAGGATGAATGTTATTTATTGATCGCATATGATAGATCAAGGATGATAATAAATATTGATTATGGACTATTGACATTATAGATTGAATTTTATTTTAAATGGATTAGAAATTATTTTGATTAAATGAATCAAGGAGTCTTTCTAATTTTTTCTTAATGAATGATACTTCCCTTGTAATCATAGGGTTTCTATTTATTTTAAATAGTTTGTAATAGGAATTATTATTTTTGAAAATTATCGAGGAAAATTGGCGCTTGAAGACCCGTTTGTTATGGAGCTGATTTAAAATGTAATAGGACAAATTTGGCTTTAGGGTTTGACCTTTTAGGACTTGGAGGCTCTAGTAACAAGCTAGAATAAAATCCATAATCAATCTAGGGTAGAATATAGTATTCTTATGCGTACTTATACTATATATATATTATATATTATGCAAACATGCTTCAGATGGTTAATTAATACGACGTAGATTTTATATATATATATCGCTAAACAAGATGAGACAAATTTAATAATAAATCCCTCAAATTTTTTTTTTTATATTAAGTCCTAAGCGTTCAAAGATATTTGGAATATCAAGCGTTAAGCCTTCTAGCATGATAAAATTAATAAAGTATTAAATATTTAATATGAGTTTTTTGTGTCACCACAAGGCAAGTATTAAGTATTTAAGATGTTAATTATCACATTTGATGCTTATAAAGAAAATTGAACAATATTGTTTTGTTGTGTCACCACAAGGATGATATTTTTCTTTTGAATATATGGAGTGCTAGGTCGGACTTAACTGGATAATTTTGATTCGGATGTGCCACCACTTGATCAAAATAATCTAAGAGGCAAAATCTGAGGAGTCTGATAGTTGATGTAATTGATAAAAAGTTGTCTACCTATTTATTTATATATAGTTTGTTGTGTCACCACAAGGCTATATACATTTGAAATGGGATCCTTATTCTCACTAGCAAATCTTTAATTAGATTTTTGCCGAACTATATAAGTGAGGTAATATAGTTTTGAAAAAATAGGGGAGATACGATTTAAAACAAGACCTAAATTATTTTGGTAATTAATAAAAGAATGTATGTTAAAATGTTGTTAATAACAAATTCATTTCTGAGAATTTTACAATGTCTAAAATTACTATCAACGCAAGCATATTAGATGCTAAATTAACGAGCAAAAATTAAGCGGATTGGTTAAGGAATATGAGAATAGTTCTCATTTTGAAAAGCTATCTTATGTCATACGCCTATCATCCTCGCAATGGTTGCGCATGATACCTCCGAGGAAGAGATTGCTACTTTTAGAAAGTGGCAGATGATGACCTTGATTGGTCGATTCAATGCATCATGCTCGCATCCACGAGAGCGAGCTCTGACGTCGGCATGAAACTATGGATGCTTCTACTATATTCTTGCACATCAAGTAGTTGATGGTGAGGAAAGTAGGATTGATAGATATCAGGATATCTAAGGAGCTCTTCCGATCTAGAATGACCAATGGCACTATAAATGCATAAAAGTTCTTAACATAATCAATTTGATTGATCAATTAGAATAACTGGTTTTGTCATTGGATGGAGAGTTGAGCCAAGATTTGATCTTGCACTCACTCCAGGACTCCTTTCACAATTGTTGTGAATTTTTCATATAAACAAGCTAGATATCGGCTTCGTTGATTTGCTTAACATGTTGAAAAATAATGAGAGTCACTTTCAACCAAAAAGACCATGTCTTACTGGTTGGTAGGGGCCAAAGGATTTTACGAAAGAAGAACGATTCAAAGAAGGTAAATAGAAAGGCATAAACAAGGATAATAAGAACAAAACTAATACGGATAGCAAAGGAGTTTAGCCTCACTGCAATAAGCCTCGGATTAATCGGAAAGAAGCTGCGAGAAGCATCTTGCAGCAGAGGCTAACCAAAGAAGCTTTAGTGAAGTTTCCGGTTATAAATCTGATTTTTGTTCATGATTGAAATAAATTTTTCTTTAAGAGGTTCTACTTGGGTATTGGATAATCGAGCTTTGGTTATCATAAATATAGATTTATGAAGGGACCAAGCAAAAGTAGAAAGCTAAACAAATATAAGATGCGGAAATGTAGCAAAGGTTGCCAGCATTAGCCATAAAAACTTATAGTTTAGGCATTACGAGGAAAATCTATTAAGTCGATAAGTTGTTATTGTATTCGATTCTTATTAAAAAATATTATTTCCATTTTATTGTTGGACAATGAAATCTTTGGTATTATAATTAAGAACAATTGTTGTATCTATTTATAATAATAATGTTTTGTATAAATGGAATATTACTTAATGGATTTTTGTATACTTGACTTACATTGAAAAATTATTTTTGTAAATTGAACAAACTAGTATGATGACATTCAAAGTTGAAATGATTTGTTGAAACGAATTATTTAGGTTCAAAGAATTGAGGAATTGAAACAAAATGAATAGAATCAAGGAATAAATACTTGTCAATAAGTTTCTAGATCATCTTAGTTTTTCTCATAAAGGTACAATAATTGATTGATGTGCTCGAAGACCTCAAAATCCACCATATTGTTGACACAAATGGCTCTTTGGATAAGATTCCTTCTTAAAGTACGTTAAGATAAGGGATTGTCCAACTTATGTGAAAAAGAGGTTTCAAAGGATAATCTTTATGTTTAGGGTATATGTTCTATAACCTATTAAAGAAAAGGTATTATTGTTAAACACGCCGCTTTCTAAAATAAAGATATGTCGAAAGGGCTAGTGGAGGATAATATAGTCAAATAGTAGATAACCTATCATAGATAAAATATTATAAATACATTTTAATCTTTGATAATTAAGAAAATCATGTATTTATAATCTTGTGAAAAATAGTTATGTCCAAATGAGGATGAACATCCAAAAGTTGAATTGGGCATATTTGTACATGATGAAGTGAATTATTTGAAATTAGTTCGGGTATTAGGAAATTTTGATAAATTTGTAAGCTCAAGGAATAAATAATCGAAAATGGTTATCTAGATGAGGTCCATAATGATAATTGATTGATGTATACGCCATGAAAATAGATGATGATGGACTTTAAGAACATTGTCTCCATAAGAAGTTCTAAGGATGAGAAAAACTTCAAAAGTCCATAAAAGTTATGGAAATTCAAGGATTCTAATCTTAAGTATGTTGAAAGTTGTCAACTTATGTGAAAAATTAAGCTAGTATAAATAAGTTTATAAATGCAATAATCAATTTGTGGGACATCCTAAAGTATGTTTAGGGTATATGTTACTATAATCCTTAGCGAAAGGAATGCTTATACGCTATACAAAAATAAAATAAAGATGTTTATTATTGAAAGGGCTAGTGGGAGGATAATAGATCTTGAAAAGTTCAAGAACCACAAAAACACTATAAGTCCAAATAAAAGGAACACGAAGATAGATCTATTATACGCACAGAATAGTAAATGCGGAATAGTACCAAAGATACCTGGAGGTATGGATTCATCGTGAATGATGATGATGAAATGATCATAGAAGATGATGATCGAGTAACATACGATGAGGTAATCCCAAGGTCGATGGGCAGCGTCGTAAAATTTCTAGTATTATATGATGATATACTACGGATGAGGAATTACATACCAATGCTCTGATCATTAAAGATAAAGTTATATCTAAACAATCCTCCATAAATGATTTGGGAAGAGTATCATTATTGGGGATGCAAATCTATATAGATAGATTAAAAAGGATGCTCGACTAAACCTTGAGCGTATATTCATTTGATGCTAAAGTCGTTTAGCATGGCAAACTCAAGAGATGTCATGTAGATGAGTATGGAGTGTATCTCTTAATAGTCCCCACGGACTCACGAAAAAGAAATTAGCATGAGTGACTATCATGTATGCAATGAAATATCTGAGACACGATGTTGATCGGTCATATGCGGAGAAGTTCACCGTGAGTCGATGAAAAACATCTTAAAGTGCTTTAGGCACTAAGGATGTGATCATATTTATGGTGGGTCTAATGAAAACTAGAGGGCTTAACAGACTAAAGTTTTTCGAGACACTAAGATGATTTTGTAAAAGAAAATCCACTTTACGAAAGCGTTATCTTGAATAGTGGTGCGAGAGAATTGAAAGGTTCAAAACGGCAAAAAGTTTCTTTGGTTTAGTGATAAAGACAAAGTATATAGCTATAAATGAAGGCTTGAAGTTGATTGTTTGGATTAAAAGTTCATTACAGAACTAGGAATAGTTTCTAAGTCTCATCTTGGATCTAAACATGTGTTGTGGCACTTTCATTTGATTATTAGAATCATTGAAAGATGGGAAATCACTATAGAGATAGTGGACTCTCATGAACAACATTACATATCCATTAACTAAAGCTTATCCATCCAAATGGTAATAAATCGCCACTTTAGAAGAAGAGTATGAGTTACCATGACGATTGGCTTTGAGTGCAAGTGGGAGATTGAAAGTAGTATGCACAAAGCCAATCATGTTTGATGATGATAAGCATATACTTTGTAACAATCTTATTCATTTATTAATAAAAAGTATTAATTTATTAAAGGCTTTGAATTATCTACATGATCTTTGTTTTATAATATGTGATAAACCCATAGTTTTAAGCAATGCTTTTAGAATAATGATGATGATCATTCTAATGAGATCTAAATTCTTAGAAAGCTTAAAACTAAAATAGTTCCCAATCATTGGATTACTAAATTGGGGATTAGTGAATGGGATAGATTGGTACATCGTTGCTTGCTTCATTGGATGAGGATGATTGATCTCATGATCATTTGTGTGAGACACTAAAGCAAGTATGTAGGTGCTTATTAGAGAATAAGTTCATCGAGCGTGGCTCGCTAAGGAATACCTAATGGAGTTTTATTTGCTGTCGATAGGAATTCTGTAGTGATAGTAAGACAAGTAATCCTTGGACTTGAGATCATCATAGTATCTTGTGTATGATGAGTTATACTTTGACTTATTCCTTAAGACCCTTAGGGTATATCAAAGGGTATGCTTGGGTATAATAAGTTGTACATGGAGATAATGTATGATCGATAAAGAATCTACCACTAATAAAATCACAAAGAGAAATGTCCTATGTGATTCGATAAATGACAACCAGTAGTCCCTTGGCAGAATGAAATTAGAAATGAGTTTCTAATTTGCATTATTTGGAGTTGTGCATTTAAGAGTCGAAATACATATAATTAAATAAAATAAGACTTGTGATAATTCCATGTCTTATATTTAATTGGGACATTGTATGGTGGAAGGATTGAATTATGCAGTAACTATTTACTCAAAGGTTCTTTAATGATTAATGTTGAAATCTATATTATCTCGGAAAGTCGTTGATCGCTTGGGGAGGCTTATCCCTATTGTAGAATAAATATTATTTATTTAAATAAATTAATTGTTTAATTTATTTATTTAAATAAGATTAGAATTATTCTAATTGATTTATTCACAACTAGGTTTAATATGGAGAACCTAAAGGGTCACACCATAAAAGGAAGAATAATTATTTAAGAAGTTAATGGCATAATCGTAATAATATGTTAAGTATATTTAATTTAATCTATGGTGATAGAATAAATTAAATAGCTTAATATTTATTATTTAATATTTAGAAATATTAAATATAAATTAATAAGAGAGTCTTATTAATATTATTACAATTATTATTATTTTAATTTCTAAAAGAGTTTAGGAATTAATTTAATATAAGTACTCTCATTTATTCCTAATTGGATTAGGAAGGAAAATTAATTAAAGGAGTTTAATTAATTATCCCTAATAAGATTAGGGAGCTTAATTAATTAAAAGAATTAATTAATTAAAACCCAATTCCTTAATTGTTAAGGTGGGTTGCCCACATCTATAAATAAGAGGAGTCTTATTATGGGTGGTATGGGTTGTTGACTTTAACAAAGTACGTAATAATTCCAAGTTGTTGGGAGTATGCCTTTTCTATAGAGATAGAAAACTAGGGTTAGCCATAACACCCATCTTCTTGAATTTTATTCTTCCTTGGTGGATCACCTCAGAGGCCAAACATTTGGGTGGCTAACGTTGATCAAAGGAAGGAACCAAACCCGGTGGATTCAAGATTGAACGCGAAAGGATTTGGAGGTAAACTTGTACCGAGGAAGCTCGATCTTCAAGGGTATGATTTATTCTTTACCTTTTCGTTTAATTAATAATTATGCATAAAGGTGATCCGGGTTTATGGTTTGTAAATAATTTTTAAACTCGATTTTACACGCTTAGCACTTTTATGCAATTTGATTGCGTTCATGAATTTTACAAACCTAACATCAAGGACCTCGACATGTAATGCCTTTTAAACTTCCTTGTCTTCGTGGAGGAGACATAGCACTCCCTTGCTGCTACTTGGTCTCTTCTGACTTCTCCAAATCCATTCAGGGTTGGAAAGCGAAGGATAAGATGATAGGTGGAGGGGAAGACCCTCAATATGTTAAGAGCATGTCGCCCAAGTATAATGTTATAGGCTGATGGGCAGTCTATAACTAAGAAATTGACCATCACTGTTGATCTTCTTAGTGATTCTCTGGCTGTGATTGGCAAGGTGATGGACCCTAGGGGATATTCCTTCTCCCCTAAGAACCCCATGAGGGGAGATCTGATAAGATAAAATCTCTCCCTGCCCAGATTAAGCTTGTCATAAGCTTCTACGAACTAGATATCGGCAGAGCTGCCACTGTCCACCAGGATTCTGCGTACTTGAAAATTGGCCACGGTCATGGTGAGCACCAGGGGGTCATCGTGTGGGTCGAATTCCTTTCTAGTCCTCATCTGAGAAGGATATGACTTTAATGCCAGCTTTTCTGGGCATTTTGGATGGGTAGCCCTCTTCGGGGTGCCTTGCTTTTCTGGCATATGCCTTCATGGCAGACAGCGACTCTCCCCCTCCTGCAAATCCTCTGGAGATAGTATGAATCTCCCTCACTGGATGTTGATCCTCCTAATTATGAGTTGGTTATGGTGCTTGTCTTCTACCAGCAACATATTGGCGTAGTTTACCACGTTGAATAAGATCTTCAATTTGTCTCTTGAGTTCATAGCAGTCATCGGTGTCAAGTCCATGGTCGTGATGAAAGCGGCAGTACTTGTTCGGGTTCCTACGATTTGGAGGAGACTTAATCCTCACTGGCCACTTTATGGTGGGTCATCCTGGATCTGTAAAAGAATGTGGTCGACGATGGCATTTAGGGGAGTGAAGGGTCGTCGATCTTTCTGAGGAGCAGGATCGAGTCTATCTTTGGCGGATACCCTCTATGTCCTGCTCGATTTGATGTCAGTCTCCTTTTTATCGTCCCTATCTCTTCATTTTCTCTTCTCTCCTGCTCTGGAGGATTCACCACGTTTGGCCCTTGTGAAGTCCTCAATATTCATGTATTTCTGGGCCTTTACTAGTAGCTCGGTTGCAAGACCCCAACTTATTAATGAATAAAATCAAATTTCCTCTAATTATTATTGTTAATAATAAGGTATTAATTTGATATAATACTTTGGTTATGCGTGAAATGTGCAAAAATATTTAAAATAAGAAAGTGGTTATAAAATATTCATTTGTCGGGGAATATTAGTTTGGTCGTGGAATATTCTTTCTGTCGGGGAATATTCGTACGACGGCGCAGCCATTTGTGGGCCCCATAACGGATAACTGTCGGATGAAGAAAATGACAAAGTTTTAGTTTTATAAATAACGGCGTAATTGTTACTCATTAACATCATTTGGAATACTCCGGTGGTTAAAATACGATGAATACGTTGGTCGCATAAAGCAAGACACGGTACTCAGACAGAAGATTGATGAATTATTGATCCTTACGTAAGAAGGCACTACTCAATAATTGTTACATTAGTTATTGTTCAATATTTTATTTTATTGATTCAATAATTCTTTGCGTTGATATTTTATATTATTGTTGTTCAATAATTATCATCGTGACAAGATCTCCATTATCAGATCAATAATTCATATTATTTGAATAATATTATTAGATAGCATTATTGGCAATGTCTAGAAAGTTCTGTCAAGGAGAGGTTTGGTCACCTAATTGCGTGCTAAGGAGAAATCCTTATTGGAAAGCCCCCTCTTTCCTGGGAATGGCCTGGTTGTCATAAATGTGATTCTGTAATATTATTTGTGAATAATTAATTATTGATTCATATGATAAGGAAATATTTATTTTTTATGTGATTATAAATGTTGGATATATTTATTGTGGTTAAAAATGAAGGAATTAATGCTGAGATGTTTTATCAGTATTTTGTCGGATTGAAAATATTTAAAAATCATCCGTTTATGGATTTCGGGTATTTTTCTGTTTGGAATTTGGAAAAACTCAAAGCTACAAAGTTGTAGAGAATTCGATTTCGTGTGGAATGGACATAAAATTCGTATTTTTCTGATAAACGGACTATTTTCTATGAATTATTAAAGTTTCTGATTATTGTTTAAATGATAAAATATTTTGGAAAATTCTAGAATTGGTTGGTGAGAAATGTGCTCAATTGAATTTTAAATGTGGTGGATGGCAATAGTAACAAGTAAAGCCATCGTGAAAGAAAAGTTAGTCTTCTATGACGTTCTAAGCATTTTCTTATAAATAGGTGCTTAGTTAGAATTGAAAATCTCACCGTAATTCATAAGTTTTCTCTCTTTCTCTCTATATTATCGAGTTATTCTTGTGAGTATTTTGATACTTTGAGTGTTGCTATATCGGTGCAAGTTCCTTCAAAGACTATATCCAAAGATTCCGCCCGTAAGTATTATCTTTTTGAGGTAAGGATGTTATTTTCTTCGTAAGTGATATTATTTCTTCAATATCATTATGCCAAAATATTGGTTGGAACTTTTTATCAAATTTAGAACTTTTCATGTCGATATTACTATTCATGAGTTACAATTCATGAGTTACTATTCACGAGTTACTATTCATGAGTTACTATTCACGAGTACTATTCACGAAGCATGATGATTTTTCTTATGGAATTTCTATCTTTTGGTGTCGAGATTATTTATTCATGATACTAAGCACTATTCACGATACTGACCTTTGTTTCACTTAATACGACACTATTCAATAGAAAAATAAAATTTTCTCCTTTTTTGTCCAAGATGTCTATTATGGTTATTATCTTTGATTGTATCCATGTTTTGATCTTTATTCTTGAATTTTGCTTCAAAATTGGTTATTATGGAGTATTATTGATCTTGGATAAATTGTAATAACACGAATCTCTAATATTTGTTATTTTGTTTCTTTGGATTCGCTTTTCTTTAATATATTTTTCATCATCCTCACCCTAAATGATGCTATTATCGAATATCTCTTTGGCCTGTAGTGCAAAGATGAATGATTAATCGATGAATATCTTTGGCTCAGAGTGCAAAGATGAATGATTACCTAATGAATATCTTTGGCCCGTAGTGCAAAGATGAGCAGTGTTGAGATGAATATGACCAAGTGATGATACAAATGAATATCTTTGGCCAGAGTGCAAAGATGAATATTTGATTCAAGATGTATATTGATTGATGTTACGAGGATAAAATATTGATGATGGACTTTTAAATCTTAGAAGATAGTAGAATTCTTTCTACTTGACTCTTTTAATGGATTGTTGTTTTCACTGCAGTTGTTGATCTAAAACTTGTTATCTATTATATTTTATCAGATTTTTCCCTGTTAAAGACTAACGATAATTTGTTGTATATTATCTTAGTCATAATATTCTTTCTCGGGCTAGTTGAGCTCACCATTTTCCTTTTTGTTCCATTTTTCTTCTCGTGAGGTGAGAACATAAAGCAGGATCTAGTAATGGGGTATGGATTGATGGTTCTAGAAAGATGTTTTAGGATCCTCACTATTTACGTAAAATAGTGTTTAACTAATTGTAATGATGACTTATTTGAGTGTGGATATTGTCTAGAAGACAATATTTGTATTTAAACTCACGGTATGTGTCAGTCGATTTTTGCGACAAATGTATTATTGAAGTTATAGTTTGCTTTACGTACCATGTATTTGGCGACTCAAATGGGTGTGGTATACCTATTTTGGGGGCGCCACGATTAATATCAAAGCTTAGGATATGATCCCTGGTGAGATGTGAGACAAGAACTACGAGGGGAGAGATAGGGAATTCCTTTGCTAGTATGACCTGACTAAGCTTATTTGGTATTTATTTGGTCAACGTCGAGTATAGGATAATATGTTAATTTGTTTAATTAACCTTTGTTTCATGGCGCGTATTCAAGAATGGCAGTGGGAAATATTAACGATTGAGTGAATGAGACAGTGGAGACACCTTTAATCACCACCCAGGGGAACGTGCAACAGGAAGGAAATATTCCTCCTGTAAACAACACTACCGAACAAATGATGAATGATGGGATGTTTAGAAGTTTTTTGCAATTCATGCAAAATCGAGACGAGGAGACTCGCACACAAAATACTGGTGGAAATGATATGAACGCGGCTTGTTACCGCTTAAGCGATTTCAAGGAGCTGGGACCACCGGAGTTTTGGGAAAGTCGTAACCACTTACTAGCAGAGACGTGGATAAAGCGAGATCACCAAGATATTTGATGTCTTGGGATGTTCGAGGAGCAAAGGTTCCTTTGCCACCCTTTTATGTGCGAGGAGAGGCAGACATCGGTGGGAATTGATAAAGCGTACTCAACTGCGCCGACATCGAATATGTCTTGGGAGAAGTTCCAAGAATTTTTAACGACAAGTACTTTCCCGAAAGTATTCGTCACATGAAGGAGGTTGAGTTCATCAAGCTAGAGCAAAACAATATGAACGTGTCGCAGTACGAAGCTAAGTTTTCCAAGTTGTCCCGATTTACATCCCATTTGGTTGATAATGAGGAGAGAATGACGCGAATGTTTCTGCGAGGTTTGAAACCCGAAATACGTCAATACCTCATTTCTCACAAACTTTGTTTATATTCAGATGTAGTGAAAAGGGCTCAGTTATTGGAGTGCGATAATGAGCGCGATAATGGGCCCCCTGTGTGGAGCTCCTTGATGTCCATGGGGTGGAGCTCCTTGTGGTCCTCCTATTCGCATTCCTCCTCCTTGTCCGGTGAGCAGGAGTTGTAGTATCTGCTTGTTTTGGGTAGCTAACTATTGCATGGTCTCCAGCATTTGTTGTGGATTTAGAGCTGAAGTATTTGAGGCCGGGGTTAGTGTGGAAGAGCACCTCCTCTATTCGTGGATTATCCTCAGTTGGTTCATTGACTTTGGTTGTAATCGTCATCATGGTTTAGATGTTTGAAGGTGAAAATCTTTTCGATTCCCACAGACGGCCTAAACCGATGATGCACAAAATAAACTATGTACACACACCTATGAAGTAATTATAAATGCGGTAATTAAAGTTGTAAGACCCCAAATTTTATGAAATAAAAGTATTCAATTTTTTGATAATTGTTATTCTATTTAGTAAATGGTTAAATTGATAAAAGGTTAAAGTTAAGGGTATATTTGAAAATTTTGCAAAGTAAGCAAGTTGATAAAAAATATTCTTTATGTCGAGGAATATTCATTTTGTCAGGGGATATTCGTACGACGATACCATCATTAGTGGGCCCCACAACAAAAGTATTGTCATAGTTAGAAAACGACAGAAATATCTTTTATAAAAATAACAGCGAAAGTTTTACCGTTAAACTGTTGAAATACCGGTGGTGGTAAAGTACAAGAATACGCTGGTCGATAGTTGCAAGTAGACACTGCAGTATTGATTATTGATGCTTACGTGAGAAGTCACTCGGTTATACTCAATTATTGCTACAAGAAATTCACGCCTAATATCTCTAATATTATTGATTCAATTATTATCACATCGATCATCTTCATAATATTTATTATTATTAAATCAAAATAATTGAGACGACAAAGTTATTCATATTATTATTTGCAATATTGGCGATGTATAGAAAGTTATGTCGAGGAGAGGTTTGGTCACCTAATTGAGCGTCAATAGGGAGAAATCATTATCAGAAAGCCCCCTCTTTCCTGGGAATGATCTGCTTGTTAAATATTGTGAGTTATATATTAATGATGAATAGGTTGGTGTTGATTAAAGATGAAATTGATATTTCCATTGTGTTGGGATTATTAGTGTTAGTGGAAATCGACATTTATTTCGATAAGGTTATATTGACCAATCGGGTAATTAATCGGATAAATGAGCAATTAATTGCTATTAATTCACATGCTTATAATTATTTGTTCACATTTATGTACTATTGATTCACATGCATGTATTATTAGGGGAGGTGGTGCAAGATTGATAATACTTGAATGGATAAATTAAAAATGGAGGTATAGATGAATGTACTATACTATAACTATTTTTTTAACATGTATAGAACTATTGATTTACATGACTGAACTATGGATTCACATGATGTACTATTAGGGGAGGTGGTGCAAGTTTGATAATACTTGTAGGACTAAATTAAAAATAGAGGAAAAGATGAAGGTATTATACTGTAATATTTCGAGCCCCAAAACGTGAAATTATCGAAACTAAATTTACTATAAATAGAAGCTCATTCTTCTTTCATTCTCACCAATTCACTAAGACTCACAAGAGCAATTATAATGAGAGAAGCTATAGAAAGAAAGAAGAAGAGAAGTCTGCTACTTTACTATTTCAAAGATCTCTGATCTTCTTTCCGAGGTAAGGGTATAATTAATTTCATATTCATAAGAGATATTATTTTTCGTATTCGTATGGATATTATATTCATTCAATATTCGTATGAAATAATATTTTCTTCCATACTACTGTAATATGTAAGTAATATTATTTCGTATCGTATTCCTACTTCTACACTCATTTTGTTGAAGTATTGCTTCTATACTCAGTGAAATTAGTAGAATATCCTTGATATTTGCGTTTCATCCAGTATCTTTTTATGAAAATATTATTCTGAGCTTTCTTGATAATTATTGATCTTTTCATGCCGTAATACTATTCATGAGTTACTATTCATCGCCATTATTTTTATCGTTACTATTCACCCAATTACTATTCACTCGGGTATTAAGGGGCACTTTTCGCGTGAGAGTACTATTCACGAGTTACTATTCATAGGTTACTATTCACCCGATTACTATTCACTCGAGTATTTGGGACACTTTTCATGCCAAACAGTATTATTCACGAGGTACTATTTCTGAAGTACTATTCACGGGGTACTATTCATCCAAAAAATATATTTCTTATCTGACCAAATTATTTTTGATACATGAATATTATTCTTGAATTTTACTCCACAAATCAGTATCATGTTGACAATTTGGATATTTTTAAACTCTGGATAAATTTAAAGTCTTTAATATTTATCCTTGATTTCGTTTGATTAATGTTTATATCATTGTCATCATCCTTATGCTTATATTGTAATGAAAGTCATATGTGGCTTACGTGCATAGATGAACTGTTGATTAGTATGATTATGACCGTGGATTATTCGAGATAATCGTGCACCGTAATGTTACAAATGATGTGGTAAAAGTCCTCATTGGCCCAGTAGTGCATTGATGGACATATGTTGGTATGATCATAACCACGCTCTTCTTCTACCAATGGTGCAAAGATGAATTATTGTTTGGCATGATCATGATTATTGGTGAAAAACACGAATATTCTTGGCCCGTAGGTGCATGGATAATTCGTGGTCGTGATACTAATGAATATCCTGGCCCGTAGTGCATGGATAATTCATGGATGTGATACTAATGAATATCATCGTCGCGTGCATGGATAATTCAGTGATGTATTGTCGAGTCTCATCGATAAAATATTGATAATAAACTTTAATTCGTAGAAGATAGTAGATATCATGCTCTACTTAACTCTTCTAACATACGTGATTTGTATATCTTTGGCCTGTAGTGCAAAGATGAATCATTAATGAATATCTTTGGCCCGTGGTAAAAGATGAATTTATTAGTATGATTATGAGCGAGGCGTGATTTGATATAACCATGATCTTTGATTTTTTCGGTAAAGACAGTGATGAAAATTATCTTCGTCTGGAAAAACGGTGCGAGCAATTTAGAATCACAATTACTAGAGTGAGTTTAGAATCACAATTATGATTATGAGTTATTCATATAATTGTGGAAAGGAACTGCTGAGTGATGTTACAGGATAAAACACCTTGTCAGTGGACTTTAATGTGGAGAAGATAGAGAGATTTTATGGTCTATTTGACTCTTCTAATGGATTGCTCATTCCATTTGCCCCTCCGCACTTAAATTCAATATAGTTGTAATTTCACATGAGCATATATATAATTTTAGTCATCATATCCAGATTTTGGTTATAGATTAAGTCTATCATCCTGGATGATGATGTAAGTAGGTCTTAGTGCATCGAAAAATGGTTAAAACTCTTTTAGTGCTCTTGCTACTTTCTGATATGTGGAACAAGTCATGCATGATATGGATTTTGATTTTGGCTGCTTCAAATCGCGGCCTCTGGCGTATTATATGGAATAAAATGGAATATTAAATGAAGTTAGATCCCATTTATTTCATTGATTTATTTCGCATTCGTTATTATTGTTTTTAGTCAGATTTGTAATTCGAGAACAAACCAATCTTAGTCATTAGTTCGAGCATATAAATATAGTGATTTAATTAATGCATAGTGATTTAAATTAAACAACTTTCTCTCGTCAGGATCGATACTTTACTCGCTTCTCAGATTGCTTGTGTCGATACACGATGCTTACGAAATGAGCTTTTAGATGTTTTCCTCGTTTTTCAATGAGTCGCTAGAGCTCTTTTAATGTTAAGACTAAAAAGAGGTTATTTTAATAAAATATTTTTGGCTTTTTCGTAATCCTATGACAATTACACAGGTGGGGTCCACTCAACGATTAGTGCAGTTAATATGCGCCTCGCTAAAACCTAATAAGATATTCACGACCAATCGAATATAATATAACCACTTGTATTTTGTAAAATTTATAAATATTACCATAACTATAATATTATATCAAATTATTCCAATATTCAAAATAATATTTATAAAATTCATCTTTATTTATAAAAATCAGTCTTACAAGTTTGATTGCATGCTTCAATCGCCGGATTGTTTTACATATCATACGGGATGTCTATCAGTGATTCTTTTGCATATATATGAATGCTCGATCACCATTCGCTTCGATTATTTGTATGGGATTTACAATGAACGTATTGCAAGTATGTGGAGTGTAACCATTTATGATAGTATACATATGGAAATTTATATAGCTTCAGGTATTTTGTGAACCAAGTAGTGCATTTTACTTTCGGCTATGTGAACATTGCGTGATTAAATGGAATATTTGAAGTTAGGATCCCATTACACGTTATAGTCAGTATTTTGATTATGAGTTAGAGCATATAAATATAGTGATTTAATTCTTTAAACAACTTTCTACGTTTTGCAACAAGTTTTTGGCCACGGGAAAGGCGTTTAATTTAGTATTATTATCATTTGTTTTAATCTATATTGTATAACTTAGACAATTCTAGTCTTACCTCATTTCAGCTTTTTGTTTTGTTTCAGAATTTAGATAAATTTTTTACAAGACGCTATCATCCAACCCTCGACTTAACACCTGCTCAGACAACATAAAACGGAGAGGTTGGAAGGCTTAGTGTTCGTAGAAATTTACAAGCACCTGCTAGAAAGTACAATGCATTAATACGGTCGCCGAGGCACAAGAAGAAGAGCAAAGAAAGGAGCATAGGGCTCTAAAGGAATATTCCATGCCCAATATTAATGGACTATAGTCTAGCATCGTCAAACCAGCGATAGCAGCCAACACATTTGAGATAAAAATGGGCACTATTGAGATGGTACAGAATTCGGTGCAGTTTTGGGGTGCCGTTACAGATGATCCGAATGAACACCTGTTGAGCTTCATCGAAATCTGTGATACATTCAGATATAACGGTGTGACGGAGGATGTTATCAGACTTAGGCTATTCCCATTCTCATTGAGGGATAAAGCAAGAAGTTGGCTTCATTCTTTGCCAGCAGAATCTATAACTACATGGGAGGATTTAGCACAGAAGTTCTTAGCTAAGTTCTTCCCGATGGCTAAAATCGCAAAGATGAGGATGCGATCTCTCGGTTTGAGCAACAACAGGTGAGTCCTTATATGAAGCATGGGAGAGATACAAAGAAATGCCGAGGAAGTGTCCACATCACCAGATGCAGATTGGATGGTGATCAACACGTTCTATAATGGATTGGGATGGCGTTCAAGACCGATTGTAGATTCAATTGCAGGAGGGGCATTATGGGCAAAAAGCTATGAAGAAGCTTCTATAACCTTATCGAGACAATCAGATCGAACGATTTTCGTAATCCTACATCTCGAATGCCACAACCTAAAGTCAGAAGGTGTGTTGGAGGTAGATGTTATTACTCGCTTGTCAAAGACAGATGGCATCCATGGCAAAGAAGATAGATACTTAAGCAAGGAAGGTAAAATAAAGACTCAGAGCCTTCAGATGTGAGATTTAAAGCGGGTCACACTCGACGGATCAATGTGCTATATCACAGAATCGCAGCAAGATGTGAACAACTACAGAAAAGACCAAGGTCAATTTCAGAACACATACTACCCCAACAACCGAAATCATCCAAACTTTAGTTGGTCAAATAACCAAGGGAATTAGCAGAATCCATTTCAATCAAAAAATCGGGCCACCACAACCAATAAGTAATTAGTAGCTTTTTTAATCCTAGACCACCTTTTCCGGCTGGATTTTTCAACAACAACATCACACTCCAAACAAGACTTCAAAGAAGAAAAGAAAATCAAGTAGAGGAGATGATGATGAAATATATGGCAAATACAAGAGGTTATGATCAAGTGCCAAGTAGTGGTTATAAAGAATCTGAAACTCAAATGGGGCGAGATGGTGAATATGCTTACTAACAGCCCTGTGGTTCATTTCCAAGTCTGAGACAAATCCAAGAAGAGACGAAGAAATAAAGCGTCAAACGATCACATTGAGATCCGGGAAAGATTCACGATATCGTAAGTCGCTACCGCTACGAGATTGCATCGAGGAGGAAGCGCCACAGTAGCATGAGGAGCCAATTTAATGAGAAAGAAAATTTAGAAAAACTGAGGGTTAAGGAAGAGGCGGATAAAGCAGTTTAGAGGAGAAATTTAAGAGTTCAATACCACCAATTCATATTCAAGTTCCAGATCCGCAGAGATTAAATAAGAAAAGGAAGATAAACAGTCAAGAAATTTTGGAGGTATTCAAAAGTCGCAGATCAACATACTGCTCACGAGGCATTGGAACAAATGCCAAGCTATGCAAAGTTTATAAAGGGTATACTATCAAGGAAAAGGAGATTAGAGGAATTTGAGATAGTAGCCTTGACAGAAGAATTTAGTGCAAGATTTAAACAGGTTACCTCCGGTTGAAGGACCCGCGAGCCACAATACCGCACAATCGGAAGATGAATTTTGAAAATGTTCAGGTGATCTTGGAGCGATCATAAATTTGATGCCCTTATCATTGTTCAATCAATTGGGACTACCGGATCCAAAGCCAACAAACATTATTCTTTGCAGTTAGCTGACAGATCCATCATGTATCCCCGGGGAATTGTTGAAGATGTATTAGTGAAGGTGGACAGATTTATCTTTCCGGCTGACTTCATTATTTTAGATTACGAGGAAGACAAAAATATACCAATCATATTGGGAAGACCATTTTTAGCCACAGGCAAAAATCTGATCGATGTGCAGAAGGGGGAACTCACTATGCGTGTTCATGGTCAAGAGGTCACCTTTAATGTCTTTAAAGCTATGAAGTTTCCTGCAGATGAAGAGGAATGTTTTCTGATTGATTTGGTGGATCAGTCGTAAATGATGAAGTACAAATACGAGTGGATGATGAACCTTTGAGGAGAATAATTAACTAAAAATTCAGATTTGGAGGATTTAAGTACTTGATTTAACTTATGAAATACACCGGATACCACTCCACAAGTAAGAAAATTTAGAACACACCGTTGAACCATCGACAAAAGCTGGAGAATCATCAAGAAATTAAAGCCATCTCTCGAGACACCTCTAGAACTTGAATTAAAACCACTTCGTAACATCTCGTGTATGCATTTTTAAATAAAGATTCAAAGCTACCGTGATTATTTCTTCTACATTAACATCTCTTTAGGAAGAAAATCGCACGACAGTGCTTAGAGAGTTCAAATCAGCGATTGGCTAGACCATAGCGGATATCAAAGGGATCAGCCCTTCGTTTTGCATGCATAAAATCCTGATGGAAGATGAAAGTAAGCCGTCGATTGAGCAGCAAAGGAGACTTAATCCGATAATGAAAGAAGTGGTTAAGAAAGAAGTATTGAAATGGATGGATGCAGGCATAATCTATCCGATCTCAGATAGCTCATGGGTGAGCCCAGTGAAGTGTGTACAAAAAAAGGGTGGAATGACCGTAGTGACTAATGAAAATAATGAGTTGATTCCAACACGAACAGTGACAGGGTGGAGAGTATGCATGGACTATCGCAAGCTCAACAAAGCTACAAGGAAAGATCATTTTCCACTCCCATTCATTGATCAGATGTTGGACAGATTAGTAGGTCATGAGTACTATTGCCTACTAGACGAATATTCGGGCAATAATCAAATAATGATAGCTCCAAAAGACCAGGAAAAGATAACTCTCACATGTCCACACGGCACATTTGCCTTCAGAAGGATGTCTTTTGGGTTGTGCAATGCTCCAGCCATGTTTCAGAGATGCATGATGGCTATATTTTTAGATATGGTGGAGCAGAATGTGGAAGTATTTATGGATGACTTCTCAGTCTTCGGGGGCTCGTTTGATCTATGCCTTAAAAATTTGGTGATGGTTTTGAAGCGGTGTGTTGACACAAATCTAGTACTGAACTGGGAAAAATGCCATTTTATGGTACAAGAAGGAATCTGTAACACCCCAACTTTTTGAATAAAGATTAAATTTTCTTGAAATATATTTTTGAATATTATGGTGTGGATTTGATATAATATTATAGTTGTGGATAATATTTACAAATTTTGCAAAGTACATAAGTTGTTATATAATATTCGATTGGTAGGGAATATTCATTTTAACAGGAATATTCGTATAACCAAGACAATCATTGGTGGTCCCCAATAACGGAATTATTCATCGGATTGAGAAAACGATACAAAAATACTTTATGAAAATAATGGCGGAAGTTTTACTGTTAACATCGTTGAAACACCCAAAGGTTAAAGTAAAAGAATACGCTGTGGTGGATAATAGTAGCACACAGTATTAATTATTGATGCTACGTTGAGAAGTCACTCGCTTATACTCAATTATTGCTACAAGAATTGTCGCATTATATCTCTCATATTATTGATTCAATTATTATCACAAAGATCATTTGCATAATATTTTATATTCTTAAATCAATAATTGAGACGACAAAGTTATTCATATTATTATTTGCAATATCGACAATGTCTAGAAGTTCACAAGGAGAGGTTTGGTCACCTAATCAAGGCGCTAATAAGGAGAAATCCTTATCTGAAATCCACCTCTTTCCCGAACGAATTCGGTTGTTAAATATTGTGAGTTATAATATTAATGATGAATAAGTTGTGTTGATTAAAAATGAATTTTGATAGTTCCATTGTGTTCGGATTATTAGTGTTAGTGGAAATCGACATCTATTCCGATGATAATTGATGTCTAAGGGTTATATTGACAAATCGGGTATTTTATCGGATAAATGAGCAATTAATTGCTACTAATTCACATACTTATATAACTATTTGTTCACATGTGTGTACTATTGAATCAAATTATTTACTATTAGGGGAGTTGGTGCAAGATTGATAATACTTGCATGACTAAGTTAAAAATGGAGGTATAGATGGAGGTACTATACTAGAATTCGTATTTTCACATGATTATACTATTGATTCACATGATTGAACTATTGATTCACATTATTTACTATTAGGGGAGGTGGTGCAAGTTTGATAATACTTGCAGGGACTAAATTAAAAATGAAAGAAAAGTTGGAGGTATCAGATTGTAATTTTCGAGCCCCAAAATGTGCAATTATCAAACTATATTTTCCTATAAATAGAAGTTCATTCTTCCTTCATTTCTCACCAATTCACAAAAGCTTTAGAGCGATTATTATATAGAGAAATTATAGAGAAAGAAGAAGAGAAAGTCTGCTACCTCACTATTCCAAAGATCCAGCTTTTTCCAAGGTAGGAGTATTATTTCTTTCTTATCCATGAAGAGAACTTCATTATTCCATTCTTTATTATTCTATGGAATAACTCAGATATGCTGAGCTACCCTATACTTGGTCAAATTCTTCTATTATTCCATTCTTTATCATTCTGGCTGGAACATCCTATCTGTGCACGCTTTACGCTGAATTCGGTTCCATTATTTATCATTTCATTGAACATCCCATTCATATGCGTTCCACGCCATGACCGGTTCCGTCTTTATTATTCTCGATGGAATATCACGTGCATGCTTTTTTTGGGACCGATTCCATCTTTATTATTCTCATTGAAATATCCTATCACATGCTTTTTAAGTTTAATTCGATTCCGTTATTTATTATTCTGTTGGAATAACTCGCCTTGGCAAGGCTTCTATCGCATGCCTAGTGATTTCTTTTTTTATTCCATTCCTTGTTATACTCAAATTGGTTAAAGTTTTGACTTTATACTCCATGAAATTAGTGGAATATCCTTGATATTTGCGCTTCATCTAAAGATCTTTTCATGGAAATATTCTTCCGAGCATTCTTGAATTTTACTCTACACAAAGCGAAGATCATGTTGACAATTTGGACATTATTAGTTCTGTATAAATTAATTCTTGAACTTGTTTTATTGAATTCTTATATCATTGTCATCATCCTCATGTTTATATTTTTTGAAAGTCATCTCGTATTCAGTAGTGCATAGATGGACTTGGTATGATTATGACCGAGGATTATTGGTGTAATCATGACCGTAATATTACAAATGATGTGGTAAAAGTCCTCATTGGCCCGTAGTGCATTGATGGACAGCTTGTTGGTATGATCATGACCATTAATGAATACACAAATATTCTTGCCCAGAAGTGCATGGATAATTGTGGTTGTGATACTAAAGAATATTCTTGGCAGAAAAGTGCAGGAGTGATTCGATGATGTGGATTATTTATTGTCGAGTCCCAAATGATAAAAGTGATGAAAAACCTTTTAAATCATAAAAGATAGTAGATTTTATTCTCTACTGACTTTTTAATGGATTGCTTGTTCACCGCAGCTTAAACTTGATGTTTGTTATATTGTATCAGACGTTTAACACTATTTTAGGCTAATGATAATTTATTCTCGCATTATCTTAGTCATAATATTTCTTATCGGGCTAGTTGAGCTCACCCCTTTCTTTCACCGTTTTCTCTTGAAATGAGAATATAGCTAGATTTAGCCTGGGAAGCGGAGTGATGGTCCTAGATGGTGCATTAATAGTCCTTACTATTATTCGTGAAATAGTGTGATAATAATTGTAATGAGGACTCTTTTGAGTTTGTATACTCTCTAGTAGACAATATTTGTATTCAAACTCACAATTTTATGTTTTGTCGTATTGTACACGATAGGTTGTATTATTAAGTCAGATTTGAATTGCATCTACGATTCGGCGACTCAAGAATATGTGATGTATACTGTTTTGGGGGGCGCCACAAAATCATACTTGGGACACAGTGGTATCGAAGAAGGGACTCAAGGTAGATAGGGCAAAGCTGGAAACTATAGAGAAATTGCCACCACCTACTTTGGTAAAAGGTGTTCGCAGCTTTCTAGGACATGCAGGTTTCTACCGCAGATTTATCAAAGACTTCTCTAAGATAACTAAACCACTATGCAGTTTATTGGAGAAGGATGCGTATTTTAACTTTGATGATGCTTGCGTTCAAGATTTGAGCACTTGAAAGGAAATTAACATCGCACCAATTATTATCGCATCAAATTGGGAATTGCCATTCGGTCGATGTGTGATGCGGTGATGATTACAATCGTAGGGGGCTACTTTGGGGCAGAGAAAAGAGAACATGTTTCATGTTATTTATTATGCCAGCAAGACCCTTACAGATGCACAGCTGAACTACACCACTACGGAGAAAGAGTTATTGGCAGTGGTATACGCTTTTGATAAATTTCGAGCATATTTGATCGGCACAATGGTAATAGTATATACGGATCACGCCACAATTCGACATTTAGTGGCGAAGAAGGATGCAAAGCCTCGGTTGATCAGATGGATTTTATTGCTGTAGGAATTTGATTTGGAAATCAAGGATAGGAAGGGCACTAAAAACCAAGTGGCAGACCACTTATCTCGACTTGAGAATCCAGAAAGGGAGACAGATGATAAGGTTTTAATCAATGAATCCTTTCCAGATGAACAATTGTTTGTGGTGAAAGAAGAAGTGCCTTGGTTTGCAGACTACGCAAACTATTTGGTGAGTAAGATGCTGCTACCTTCTGACTTGGTGGGTTATCAAAAGAAGAAATTTCTGCATGATGTCAAATGGTATATATGGGATGAGCCTTATTTGTTTAAATAGTGTTCGATCAAGTTATAAGAAGGTGTATTTCAGATAATGAGACCGAGGGGATTCTCGCAAGATTGTCACTCTCATCAAGATATGGAGGTCACTACGGTGGTGAAAGAACAAGTGAACTAGAATACTACGAGTGCAAGATTCTAATCGCCGACAATTTTCAAAGATGTATACGCTTTATCCAATGGTGTGATAGATGTCAATGTGGGGAACATCTCTAAAAGGAATGAAATGCCATTGAATACAATCTTGGAAGTAGAAATTTTGATGTATGGGGAATTGATTTCATGGGGCCTTTCGTTTCTTCCCGTGAAAATCTCTACCTTTTGCTCGTTGTAGATTATGTCTTGAAATGGGTAGAAGTGGCAATTTCTTCCGACAAATGATGCCAAGGTCATCCTCAGATTTTTACACAGAAGTATCTTCACGAGGTTTGGGACCCCAAGGGCTATCATCGATGTGCAAGGCGTACACTTTTGTAACAGTGCAATTTCTGACTTTGTTGGCTAAATATCGGGTGCATCATCGCATTGCTATAAGCATATCACCCACAAACGAATGGCCAAGCTGAAGTATCGAATCGAGAAGTTAAGAGAATCCTGGAAAAAGTTGTGAATCCCACAAGGAAGGACTGATCATTGAAATTAGATGATGCAGTATGGGCTTATAGGACGGCTTATAAGACACCATTGGGTATGTCACCTTTTCAACTCGTGTATGGAAAAGCCTGCCACCTTCCTATGGAGCTCGAGCATAAAGCATATTGGGCAATTCGAAAGCTAAATTTTGATTTGAAAGCTATCGGGGAGAAACGCCTACATTAACTCAATGAGTTGGATGAATTCAGATTGCAGGCATATGAGAATTCGAAGCTGTATAAGGAGAAAGTGAAGAAATGACATGACTGAAAAATCATTGAGAGAGCATTTGAACCAGGACAAAGGGTTTTGCTTTATAACTCCAGACTTAAACTTTTTCCTAGGAAGCTGAAATCAAGGTGGTCAGGACCATTTACAGTGAAAACTATTTTTTCGCATGGTGCAATAAAATATTCGATACGTTGCCAGACAAGCCTTTTAAGGTGAATGGACAGCGCTTAAAACATTACTTTGGTGGTGAGGTAGACAGACAGAAATTCGCCTCAATTCTTTTTCTTCAACATGAGCATCGAGAGGCAAATCAAGCTAATCGACTATAACTTAGCGCTTGATGGGAGGCAACCCATTATTTTCTATCTCTAAAATCCCCTTTCACTCTTTATTTATTTAGTTAAGTTATTTCGTTAACTCAATTTCAACCTAAGTTAGGACCATGCGATTATCTCTACATAATTAACACACTAGCTGATATTGAAGGGGAGCGTGTAGATGCATTGTATAAAATGAGGGTGATACAATAGACATTCATGTTCATTTATTAAACCATGTTTTGATAAGGTCTATTGATGAATTGCAGGTGTATCAAAGAGCACGATTGCCTTTGCAGAGTATAAAAATAAAAATAGCAAAGGCAGAAGCAGAAAAGGTCATGCTGATGAACACAAAGACACGATCAAGGCGTTAAGGCGCTTATACTGCCTTACACAACTCTTACTTAATAATGCCACTCGCTATCGCTACCTTAAAACCATCAAGAATGACGCCGCGAAAAACGATAATGAGCAGACGTGGAACTATTTTCAAAAGTACAAAATCCGAGTTGTGGTCTAATTGGGTCTCTCATTTAATATAACAGAAGCGTATTATTCCGTTCTCCTATATTCATAAGAATTGTGACTCCCCCAAAATAGGTATACATCACCCATTCGAAGTCACAATACACGGTACGTAAACAACTACAACTTTATTATTACAACAAGAAATCGTGAGTTTGAATACAAATATTATCTTCTAGACAATATCTATACTCAAATAAATCCTCATCACATTTATTGATACATTATTTTACAAAAATGGTGAGGATTACTAAACAACTCTCTCTGTAACCTCCATTCCATACCCCGACTAGTACTCGCTATATTCTCGCCTCCCCGAGAAGAAAAATGGAACAAAAAGGAAAAGGGTGAGCTCAACTAATTTAAAGAAGAATAATATGACTAAGATAATATACAATAAATTATCGTTAGTCTTCAACAAGGAAAAATCTAATAGAATACAATAGACAACAAGTTTTAAATCAATATTCGCAGCGTAAATAATAATTCATTAGAAGAGTTAAGTAGAGAATGCAAACTACTATCATCTATGTATGAATATAAAAGTTCATCATCTATCTTTTATCCCTGTAACATCAATCAATATATATCTGGAATCAAATATTCATCTTTCCACTACAGCCAAAGATATTCATCATTGGTCATGTTCATCTAAACACTGCTCATCTTTGCACTACGGCCAAAGATATTTATCGAAATCATTCATCTTTGCACTACAAAGCCAAAGATATTCATTATATCATCATTTAAGACCGAGGATGATGAAAATATTTTAAAGAAAACGAATCCAAGTGAAACAAAAGAATAAATATTAAGGATTAAGGATTTTTAAACAATTCCCATTCAAAAATACTTCATAAATAATCATAGTGGGGTAAAATTTAAGAATGATCAAAACACGGATACAATCAAAGCTAGTATCCACAATAGATATTTTGGGACTAAAAGGAAAATTTTCATTTTTCGATGAATCAAGGCCTTATTCGTGAATAAGATCAGATACGTGAATAAAGGTCAGTATATTTGAATAAGAAACTCGACACCAAAAGTTCCAAATTTGATAAAAAGTTCAAACCAATATTTCTAAGATACATCACCCATTCGAGTTGTCAATACATGGTATGTGTAAACAACTACAACTTTATTATTACAAGAAACTGTGAGTTTAAATACAAATATTATCTTCTAGATAATATCTATACTCAAATAAATCCTCATCACATTTATCGATACATTATTTTACAAAATGGTGAGGACTACTAAACAACTCTCTCTAGAACCTTCATTCCATACCCCGACTGCACTCGCTTATATTCTCGCCTCCCGAGAAAAAATGGAACAAAAAGGAAAAGGGTGAGCTCAACTAGCTCAAGAAAGAATATTACGACTAAGATAATATACAACAAATTATCGTTAGTCTTCAACAGGAAAAATCTAATGTAATACAATAGACAACAAATTTTAAATCAATATTCGCAATGAAATAATAATTCATTAGAAGAGTTAAGTAGAGAATGCAAACTACTATCTTCCATGTATGAATTTAAAAGTTCATCGCTCATCTTTTATCCCCGAACATCAATCAATATATATCCGAATCACATATTCATCTTTGCACCATAAAGCCAAAGATATTCATCACTTGGTCATGTTCATCTAAACACTGCTCATCTTTGCACTATGTGCCAAAGATATTCTTCAGAAATCATTCATCTTTGCACTACAGCCAAAGATATTCCATAATATCATCATTTAAGATCAAGATGATGAAAATATTTTTAAAGAAACGAATCCAAAGGAAACAAAATGACAAGGATTAAGGATTAAGGATTCAGATTTTGTTTTATCACGCCCAAAAAAATACCTCAAAAATAATCATAGTGGTGTAAAATTCAAGAATGATCAAAACATGGATACAATCAAAGCTAGTATCCGTAATAGATATTTTGACTTAAAAGAAAAATTTTCATTTTTTTTTCATGAATAAGGCCGATTCGTGAATAAGGTCAGATACGTGAATAAGGCCGATAGATACGTGAATAAGAATCGACACCAAAAGTTCCAAATTTGATAAAAACTTCAGATCAATATTTCAACATAATGATATCAAGAAATAATATCATTATTAATAAAAAAAATAATATCCCTTACCTCGAAAAAGATCAAGATTAAATTAAACACCTGATATAAAGCATGACTTGAACTGCAATCAATAGCAATACTCAAATTATACTCAAAATACTCACAAGAATACGCCGATAATATATAGAGAGAAAACTTCAGCTTCGTGTGATTTTCAATTCTAACCCAAGACCCTATTTATAGAAATCGCTAGAAACATCTAAAAGTTAGTAAAATTTAATATAATAATATTAATATATTATATATAAATTCCTACGCACACAATCTATGATCTGAATTCAGCCATGCTTGACAACAAATAAGTCTACTAAACAAATCAAAAACGTTTTTATTATTTAAAATAATTAAAACTTCCAAAAATCAATTATTCAGAATTTTAACATCAATAATTCATAATAAATAGCCCTTTTATCGTAAAATTTGAATCTCGCGTGAGTTTTTATAGGAAATTCAATTTCTACAACTTTGCGTAAGAAAGTTTTTCCAAATTCCAAATGTAAATTGACCAAATCCACAAACCAAGCGATTTTTTATTGTGCTATAATCAAATTTCACCAATAAATGGGGTCCAACCGACATGTTTAATATGTTTTAAACATTTATTGCAACAAAAAATACTCTTCCTCCTCAGATACTCATATATCCCACATTCATTGTAAAAATATCACCATTATTATATTATTAAAATATAATAATACATTATCTTATCGTAAAAAGATAAAAATTTCAATTTTCAACAATTGTCACATTAAAATTTTTCTCCATCTATATCCACATAAAATCAATATTTTCTCATCATATGAATCAATAATTAATTATTCACAAATAATATTATGTAATCACAATATCGACAACCGTGCAGCAGCCTGAGAGCAGGGGCTTCCAATAAGAATTTCTCCTCATCGCACGCAATTAGTGACCAAAAACCTCTCCTGATGTAACTTTCTAGACATCGCCAATAATGTTATCTAATAATATTATTCAGATAATATGAATTATTGCTTCGATAATGAAAAATATGTGTAATGACAATTATCAAACAACAAAGAATATAAAATATCAACGCAAAGAATTATCGAATCAATAAATCAATAAAATATCGAATAAAGAATTATCAGAACCATTATCGAGAAAAGGCCTTCACGTAAGAATCAATAATCGTGCAATACCTGCGCAAAGCACCGTGTTTTAACCAATTTAGTATTTTAACAAAGATAATGGTAATAACTACTACTGCTATTTTTAACCAACTTATATTTGTTGCTTGCTTTCATCCAATCGCTCACATGGGCCCACACACGGTCGCTACCGTCGCATTTAATATTCCCCGACAAAGCATTTAATATTCCACCACCAAACTAATATTCCCCGACAACAATGAATATTTTATAACCACTGCTTATTTTGAAATATTTCATGATTTTACCCCCTAACTATCCACATTAATCACATCAACCCTTACTATTTCAAAATAATAAATAGAGAAAATTAAATTTCATTAATAATAAGTTGGGTCTTACAACCTCCCTCCTTATGAAATTTCGCCTCTAAATCGACGACGACTGTGTGTTTCAAAAGGTGAGGATACCTCGCTTTCATTTCCGCTTTCCAATTCCTGTGTCATTTCCTCTATAAAGATGATTCCTCCACAAAACTTTAACTTGTGGTATGATTTTCATGCAGTAGGACATGCTCCTTCCTATCCAAGATCTCGACAGTACCTCCTCATACACGCTAAGTCTTCTGGCTATTTCGTCCTGCTTCTAATTTATAACGTGGTTCGGTCTTTCACATATTTATTTAAGTACGATATGTGAAACACATTATGAACATTTAGACATACTGAGGTAACGCAAGTCTATAGCTACATTTCCTACTCTGGCCAAGAATTTGAAATGGACCAATAAATCGTGGATCGAGCTTTCTCTCTTCCCAAATCTTGTAACTCCTTCCATGGAGCAACTCGCAACAATACATGATCCCCTACACTAAATTCCACGCCCTTTCGATGAAGATCCGTGATAACTCTTTTGTCGATCTTGTGCCGCTTTGTATACGCTTGTTAATCATTTGAATCTTTTCAGTAGTCATACGCATTTAACTCGGGTCCCAACAATGTTGCTTCACCCACCTCATCCCAACATATCGAGAACTACATTTTCGCCCATATAATGCTTCAATGGAGCCACACCTATATTTGCTCGATAAATCGTTGTTGTAGGAGAATTCCACCAATGGTAAATACTTATCCCAATCGCCTCTTGAAGTCTCAGGACATGTAGTCTTAATAAATCTTCAAGAGTTTGAATAGTCCCTCTCGATCGTTGTTCGTCTGCTTGGGGATGGTATGTCAACTAAATCGCAAACTGCGCTCATAGCTTTTTTTGCAAGCTAACCCAAAATCTTCAAGTGAATCTTGGGTCACGATCCAAACTATGGATATGTGCATGCCATGCAACCTCACAATTTCATTCACGCATATACTAGCAAGACGCTCAAGGAATAAGTCTCCAGACGGCAAGAAATGAGCAGATTTGGTTAATCTATCAACAATAACCCAAATAAGATTGATGCCTTGAGAAACCGTAGAAGACCCGTAATCTAAATCCATGGTAATGTGTTCCCACTTCCATTTCGAATCTCAAGTGGTTGCAACGGACCCTTAGGTACTAGATGCTCCGCTTTTTACACGCTGGCAAGTTAAACACATCGAGATAAACTTTGCAATCTCTCTCTTCATATTGTTCCACCAAAATGTATGTCAAGATCACGATACATTTTAGTATTTCCGTGATGGATTGCAAATGGTGTATTGTGTGCCTCCATCATAATTCAGACTTCAAATCGAGTCGTTAGAACACAAAGTCTAGAGTGGACTCAAGTATTCCTTCTTCATCAATTCTCGCCCTAATAGCTCCTTTCAGACTTTCTTCTTCATACGACATCCCCCGCCTGCCGTGGCTCGAGCAACCTTAACTTTTTCTATTAAAGTCGGGCTCTACGCAGATACTGACATCATCGCACTCGCTCCTCGCAAGATATGATCTTCTACTCAACGCCGCCTACCACGCACGCTCGCTTTCCGTGATGGTATCAATAGTGTGGTCGTAGTCTTCAATAGCTCGAGCCAACGTCGCCGCCAGATGTCGAGTTCTTTTTGAGTGAAGAAATATTTAAGGCTTTTTATGGTCTCAATATATCTCCACTTTCTCCCCATATAGATAAGGCTCCATATCTTTAGCGCTGAAAAACGATCACGCTAACTCTAGATCACGAGTAGGATAATTCCTCTCATACTCTTTAAGTTGTCATGAGGCATAAAGGCTATGACTTTCCCACGCTGCATGAGAACACATCCTAACCTTTGCTCAAGCATCATCAGAGATAACAAATCCATCCAACCAGATGGTATTGTTAGTAACAAAAGCCAAATAAGTCTCCTCTAAGCTCTTGGAAACTCTTCTCGATTCTTCACTCCAAACGAATTTTGTATCCTTCCGAAGTTAGTCAAGTTAATGGAGTAGCGATTCGAGAAAACCTTCCACTTAATCTCCGATAATAACCATTTAAGCCCAAAAACTACGTGATTTCACCACCGACTTTTTTGCTGTTCCTAACTTCAGATTGCTTCAATCTTCGCTTTGATCAACAGATACTCCATGTTTT
Organism: Panax quinquefolius; assembly: GCA_020205615.1. Lineage (NCBI taxonomy): Eukaryota > Viridiplantae > Streptophyta > Magnoliopsida > Apiales > Araliaceae > Panax > Panax quinquefolius. The sequence goes on along the minus strand of CM035172.1, from coordinate 124,596,647 downwards.
GACACCACGCGGCCCAAGAAATGCTACTTCCTCGCCGTAACTCGTGATTTCTTCAATTTGGGTATAGTTTGTTTTCACGGCCTTCGAGTACCAAATTTCAAATGGTGCTCATGATCTTCACTACTTTTTGAATATACGAGGATGTCATCAATAAAGACAACAACGAATCGATCCAAATATTCCTTGAATACTGGCTCATCATATCCATGAAAGTCAGCAGAGCATTAGTTAGTCCAAAGACACGACTAAGAATTCATAATGCCCATACCGAAGTTCTCAAGGCGCTTTGAATATCCTCGCCTAATCTTCACCGATGATATCCGTAATCTAAGATCGATTTTTGAAAAGAATTGTGCCTCAGAATCGGGTCAAACAAGTCATCAATACGAGGTAGAGGATACCTATTCTCGATGGTGACATGGTTCAATCCCCGATAGTCAATATAAAGTCGATACTCCCGCCTTTCTTCTTTACTTAATAAAACAGAGCACCCCAAGGAGATGTACTAGATTTAATGAAACCGATGTCCAACAATTCCTCAGAGTTGGACCTTTAACTCCTCAAGTTCAATAGAGCCATTCGATATGGGGTTTTAGAAATGGGCTTTGTACTGTGTTCAAGATCAATAAAGAATTCAACTTCACGCTCGGGGTAGACCGGAAGTTCTTCAGAAATACGCCAGAAAGTCAATAACAACAGAATATTATTCAAATTGACGGTCTTTATTCAAATCCATAACATGGGCTAAGAAAGCTTGACATCCGCTTTTCAATAAACTAATAGCTTTTATGATTAGATATGATAGTGATTGATTTTAATGGTTTAGTTGTTTGAATTGCATAACAAAGTCAAGTTTAGAATATGAAAACTAACAACCTTATTTAAAACAATCAATTTTGGCATGATGAGTAGTTAACCAATCAATCCCTAAAATCACATCAAAAGCAAGTATCTTTAAAGAGATAAGGTCAATGTGTAAGGTGATGGTGCCAACTTGAATCAAACAAGATTTATAAAAAAAATGGATGTGATGAAAGTTTCTCCTAAACTGAGTTTCCACAGATAGTCAAAGTCTAATTTCTCCTGAGTCAAGTTTAAACGCTGAGCACATGCAGAGAGATAAATGAATGGTAAAGACCCAGATCAAGTAAGGTATAAACTTCGCAAGAATTTATAAATAGCTTACCCGTGATCACCTCGCTTGGGTTTCTCGATTTTGACCACCACAACAAACGCCTTCCCTAATCGCTGACTTTGACTTTTTTCGGGATGATTTTTCGAGTCACCGTCCCTCACTGAACTAGGTTTCGCTATCGCATAATCTCGAGTTTATATGTCCTTCCTTTCCACAATTATAGCATACCTTGAACTGTCAGGGCGCTTGATCGATATGTCCCTCTTTTCCGTGATTTAGAAGATATACGACCGGTGGTCGTTTCTCCTCCCTTAGAACCAGCTTGTCGCGCAAGACCGCTGCCTTCACATGGTCGTTGTTAAATCTCCTTTTTAAAATCTCCTCCCGACTCGCTTCTTCTATTTTCATGGCTATGATTACCACCAGAGTGGTTACCATTTTTGTCCGCTCTGCTTTTCTCCACCGGGTTATCATTATTCGCTGATCGCTATCTCTCGTACGATCCTCGTTATGGGTCCTCGTTGAATATACTCGTATATCTCGCCTAACAATCGAGCCTCGTTAACAACATCCGGTCAGAGAGAAAATTTATGAGAAATGAGATATTGTCGACGCCGGGTTTCAAACCTCTCGTAAACATCCGCCACACGCTCCTCATTCTCCACCAAATGAGGTGCAAACTCGATAACTCGCAAACTTTGCCTCGCATCGAGACACCGCCATGTTGTTTTGTTCCAATGATGAACTCCACTTCCTTCATACGATTTAACACTTTCGTGAAAGTATTTGTCATTAAATAGCTTCAAACGCCTCCCAAGACACGCCGAAAAGCGCCGGATGGGTACGCTTCACGCACTCCCACCAAAGAGAGTCCGCTTCGCCACTTTTAACATAAAGGTGGCGAATGGAACTTCTTCGTTCTCCTCCGCATCCCAAGACATCGAATATCTTGTAATTTGTTTTGACCCATGTTTCCGCCATGATCGGATCCGCTTTCCTTAAATTCGTGGTCCCAACTTCGAATCGCTTGGTCAGGATAACCCGTGAATTGCTATCATTTCTCCTCGATTTTGAACACGAAGTCTCCTCGTCTCGATTTTGCATGAATCGCAAAAAACTTCTAAACATCCCCTCGCTCATCATCTCCGCTTCAATGGTGTTGTTCACAGAGGAACATTGCCACTGCTGCAGACGCTCTCCTCGCTGGTGAGTACAAAAGGCTCCACTGGGCCTCATTTCCATCATAATATTCTCAACGACATTCTCAAACATCGCCATAAAACAAGGGTTAATTAAGGAAATCAATATATCACATAATATCCCTATATATCGACCAACTAACAAATAAGCTTAGTAGACACACTAAATAAGGATTTACTCTGCCTCCCTCCTAGTTCTATTCCCCGATCTCCGCCAGAGATCATATCCCTAAGCTCGATACCAACCGCGACGCCCCCAAAATAGTATACATCACCCATTCGAAAGTTGTCAATACATGGCATGTAAACAACTACAACTTTATTATTACAACAAGAAACTGTGAGTTTAAATACAAATATTATCTTCTGTATAATATCTATACTCAAATAAATCCTCATCACATTTATCGATACATTATTTTACAAAAATGGTGAGGACTACTAAACAACTCTCTCTAGAACCTTCATTCCATACCCTCACGACTGCACTCGCTTATATTCTCGCCCCGAGAAAAAATGGAACAAAAGGAAAAGGGTGAGCTCAACTAGCTCAAGAAAGAATATTACGACTAAGATAATATACAACAAATTATCGTTAGTCTTCAACAGGAAAAATCTAATGTAATACAATAGACAACAAATTTTAAATCAATATTCGCAATGAAATAATAATTCATTAAGAAGAGTTAAGTAGAGAATGCAAACTACTATCTTCCATGTATGAATTTAAAAGTTCATCGCTCATCTTTTATCCCTCGTAACATCAATCAATATATATCCGAATCACATATTCATCTTTGCACTACAAAGCCAAAGATATTCATCACCGGGTCATGTTCATCTAAACACTGCTCATCTTTGCACTACGTGCCAAAGATATTCTTCAGAAATCATTCATCTTTGCACTATGTGCCAAAGATATTCCATAATATCATCATTTAAGATCAAGATGATGAAAAATATTTTTAAAGAAACGAATCCAAAGGAAACAAAATGACAAGGATTAAGGATTAAGGATTCGTGATTTTGTTTTATTCACGCCCAAAAATACCTCAAAAATAATAATCAAAGTGGTGTAAAATTCAAGAATGATCAAAACATGGATACAATCAAAGCTAGTATCCGTAATAGATATTTTGGATTAAAAAAAAAAAATTTTCATTTTTCATGAATAAAGGCAGATTCGTGAATAAGGTCGATACGTGAATAAAGGCCAGATAATACGTGAATAAGAAACTCGACACCAAAAGTTCCAAATTTGATAAAAACTTCAGATCAATATTTCAACATAATGATATCAAGAAATAATATCATTAAAAAAAATAATATCCCTTACCTCGAAAAGATCAAGATTTTAAATTAAACACCTGATATAATAAAGTATGACTGAACTCAGCAAATCAATAGCAATACTCAAATTATACTCAAAATACTCACAAGAATACGCCGATAATAGAGAGAGAAAACTTCAGCTTCGTGTGATTTTCAATTCTAACCCAAGACCCTATTTATAGAAATCGCTAGAACACTAAAAGTAAAATTTAATATATAATAATATATATATATATAAATTCTACGCACACAATCTATGATCTGAATTCAGCCATGCTTGACAACAAATAAGTCTACCAAACAAATCAAAACGCTTTTTTTATTATTTAAAATAATTAAAACTTCCAAAAAATCAATTATTCAGAATTTTTTAACATCAATAATTCATAATAAATAGCCTTTTATCGTAAAAAATCAAATCTCGTGAGTTTTTATAGGAAATTCAATTTTCTACAACTTTGCGTAAGAAAGTTTTTCCAAATTCCAAATGTAAATTGATCAAATCCACAAACCAAGCGATTTTACAAAGCTATAATCAAATTTCACCAATAAATGGGGTCCACCGACATGTTTAATATGTTTTAAACATTTATTGCAACAAAAATACTTTCCTCCTCAGATACTCATATATCCCACATTCATTGTAAAATATCACCATTATTATATTATTAAAATATAATAATACATTATCTTATCGTAAAAAGATAAAATTTCAATTTTCAACAATTGTCACATTAAAATTTTTCTCCATCTATATCCACATAAAATCAATATTTTCTCATCATATGAATCAATAATTAATTATTCACAAATAATATTACGTAATCACAATATCGACAACTGTGCAGCCTCCTGTGAAAGAGGGGCTTTCCAATAAGAATTTCTCCTCATCCGCCGCAATTAGTGACCAAACCTCTCCTTAGATGTAACTTTCTAGACATTGCCAATAATGTTATCTAATAATATTATTCAGATAATATGAATTATTGCTTCGATAATGAAAAATATGTGTAATGACAATTATCAAACAACAAAGAATATAAAATATCAACGCAAAGAATTATCGAATCAATAAAATAAAATATCGAATAAAGAATTATCAGAACCATTATCGAGTAAAGGCCTTCACGTAAGAATCAATAATCGTGCAATACCGTGTGCATCGTGTTTTAACCAATTTAGTATTTTAACAAAGATAATCTGTGAATAACTACGCCGCTATTTTTAACCAACTTATATTTTCGCTGCTTTCATCCAATCGCTTTCAAGCATGGGCCCACACATGGGTCGCTACCGTCGCATTTAATATTCCCGACAAAGATTTAATATTCCACGCACCAAACTAATATTAATATTCCGACAACAATGAATATTTTATAACCACTTGCTTATTTTGAAATATTCATGATTTTACCCCTAACTATCCACATTAATCACATCAACCCTTACTATTTCAAAATAATAAATAGAGAAAATTAAATTTCATTAATAAGTTCGGTCTTTCACATATTTATTTAAGTATGATATGTGAAACACATTATGAACACGAGACATACTTTGAGGTAACGCAAGTCTATAAAGCTACATTTCCTACCTGGCCAAGAATTTGAAATGGACCAATAAATCGTGGATCGAGCTTTCTCTCTTCCCAAATCTTGTAACTCCCTTCCATGGAGCAACTCGCAACAATACATGATCCCCTATACTAAATTCCACGCCCTTTCGATGAAGATCCGATAACTCTTTTGTCGATCTTGTGCCGCTTTGTATACGCTTGTTTAATCATTTCGATCTTTTTTCAGTAGTCATACGTATCAACTCGGGTCCCAACAATGTTGTTTCACCCACCTCATCCCAACATATCGAGAACTACATTTTCGCCCATATAATGCTTCAATGGAGCCACACCTATACTGCTCGATAATCGTTGTTGTAGGAGAATTCCACCAATGGTAAATACTTATCCCAACCGCCTTGAAGTCTAGGACATGTAGTCTTAATAGATCTTCAAGAGTTTGAATAGTCCTCTCGATTGTCCGTCTGCTTTGGGATGGTATGTCAACTAAATCGCAAAACTGCGCTCCATAGCTTTTTGCAAGCTAACCCAAAATCTTGAAGTGAATCTTGGGTCACGATCCCAAACTATGGATACAGCATGCCATGCAACCTCACAATCTCATTCACGTATATATACTAGCAAGACGCTCAAGGAATAAGTCTCCCAGACGGCAAGAAATGAGCAGATTTGGTTAATCTATCAACAATAACCCAAATAGCATTGATGCCTTGAGAAACCGTAGGAAGACCCCCAGAACTAAATCCATGGTAATGTGTTCCCACTTCCATTTCGAATCTCAAGTGGTTGCAACGGACCCTTAGGTACTAGATGCTCCGCCTTTACACGCCGACAAGTTAAACACATCGAGATAAACTTTGCAATCTCTCTCTCTTCATATTGTTCCACCAAAATGTATGTCAAGATCACGATACATTTTAGTACTTCCAGATGGATTGCAAATGGTGTATCAGGTGCTCCATCATAATCTTGTACTTCAAATCGTAGTCGTTAGAACACAAAGTTCAGAGTGGACTCAAGTATTCCTTCTTCATCAATTCTCGCCCTAATAGCTCCCTTTGTACTTTCTTCTTCATACGATCGCCCGGCCCTGGGCTCGAGCAACCTTAACTTTTTCTATTAAAGTTGGCTCTACGCGATACTGACATCATCGCACTCATTCCTCGCAGATATGATCTTCTACTCAACGCGCGCACTACCACGCTCGCTTTTCCGTGATGGTATCAATAGTGTGGTCGTAGTCTTCAATAGCTCGAGCCAACGTCGCCGCCGCATGTCGAGTTCTTTTTGAGTGAAGAAATATTTAAGGCTTTTATGGTCCAATATATCTCCACTTTCTCCCCATATAGATAGTGCTCCATATCTTTTTAGCGAATGAAACGATCACGCTAACTCTAGATCACGAGTAGGATAATTCCTCTCATACTCTTTTAAGTTGTCGCGAGGCATAAAGCTATGACTTTCCCACGCTGCATGAGAACACATCCTAACCCTTTCGCTCAAGCATCGTCAGAGATAACAAATCCATCCGAACCAGATGGTATTGTTAGAACAAAAGTGCCAAATAAGTCTCCTCCTAAGCTCTTGGAAACTCTTCTCGCATTCTTCACTCCAAACGAATTTTGTATCCTTCCGAGTTAGTCTGAGTTAATGGAGTAGCGATTCGAGAAAACCCTTCCACTAATCTCCGATAATAACCAACTAAGCCCAAAAGCTACGATTTTGGCCACCGACTTCGGTTGTCCTAACTTCAGATTGCTTCAATCTTCACGATCAATGATACTCCATGTTTTGACACCACGTGCCCAAGAAATGCTACTTCCTCGCCGTAACTCGCATTTCTTCAATTTGGCATATAGTTTGTTTTCACGAAGCCTTCGAGTACCAAATTTCAAATGGTGCTCATGATCTTCACACGACTTTTGGAATATACGAGGATGTCATCAATAAAGACAACAACAAACCGATCCAAATATTCCTGAATACTTGGCTCATCATATCCATGAAAGTCAGTAGAGCATTAGTTAATCCGAAAGACACGACTAAGAATTCATAATGCCCGCACCGAAGTTCTCAAGGCGCCTTTGAATATCCTCGCTTCTAATCTTCACCGATGATATCCGTAATCTAAGATCGATTTTGAAAAGAATTGTGCTCTCAGAATCGGGTCAAACAAGTCATCAATACGAGGTAGAGGATACCTATTCTCGATGGTGACATGGTTCAATTCCCGATAGTCAATATAAAGTCGCATACTCCCCGCCTTTCTTCTTCTTTATTAATAAAACAGAGCACCCCAAGGAGATGTACTAGACGAATGAAACCGATGTCCAACAATTCTCGTAGTTGGACCTTTAACTCCTCAAGTTCAATAGAGCCATTCGACATGGGGTTTTAGAAATGGGCTTTGTACTCAGTTCAAGATCAATAAAGAATTCAACTTCACGCTCGGGGGTAGATCGGAAGTTCTTCAGAAATACGCCAGAAAGTCAATAACAAAACAGAATATTATTCAAATTTGACGTGTCTTTATTCAAATCCATAACATGGGCTAAGAAAGCTTGACATCCGCTTTTCAATAAACTAATAGCTTTATGATTAGATATGATGTTGATTGATTTTAATGGTTTAGTTGTTTGAATTGCATAACAACAGTCAAGTTAGAATATGAAAACTAACAACCTTATTTAAAACAATCAATTTTGGCATGATGAGTAGTTAACCAATCAATCCCTAAAATCACATCAAAAGCAAGTATCTTTAAAGAGATAAGGTCAATGTGTAAGGTGATGGTGCCAACTTGAATCAAACAAGATTTATAAACAATGGATGTGATGAAAGTTTCTCCTAACTGAGTTTCCACAGATAAGTCAAAGTCTAATTTCTCCTGAGTCAAGTTTAAACGCTGAGCACAAGCAGAGAGAGATAAATGAATGGGTAGACCCAGATCAAGTAAGGTATAAACTTCGCAAGAATTTATAAATAGCTTACCCGTGATCACCTCGCTTGGGTTCTCTCGATTTTGACCACCACACAACAAACGCTCTTCCTAATCGCTGACTTTGGATTTTCTCGGGATATTTTTGAGTCACCATCCTCACTGAACTAGGTTTCGCTACCATATAATCTCGAGCGATATGTCCTTCCTTTCCACAATTATAGCATACCTTGAACTGTCAGGCGCTTTGATCGATATGTCCCTCTTTTCCGTGATTTATAAGATATACGACCGGTGGTCGTTTCTCCTCCCTTAGAACCCGCTTGTCGCCAGATCGCTGCCTTCACATGGTCGTTGTTAAATCTCTCTTTTAAAATCTCCTCCCGACTCGCTTCTTCTATTTTCATGGCCATGATTACCACCAGAGTGGTTACCATTTTTGTCCGTTCTGCTTTTCTCTCTCGCCGGTTATCATTATTTTGTTGATCGCTATCTCGGTACGATCCTCGTTCATGGTCCTCGGTTGAATATACTCGTTATCTCGCTCTAATAATTGAGCCCCTCGCTTACAACATCTCAATAGAGAGAAAATTTATGAGAAATGAGATATCGACGTACGCCGGTTTCAAACCTCTAAGAAACATCCGCCATAACGCTCCTCATTCTCCACCAAATGAGGTGCAAAACCGATAACTCGCAAACTTTGCCTCGCATCGAGACACCGCCATGTTATTTTTGTTCTAATCTAATAAACTCCACTTCCTTCATACGATTTAACACTTTCGTGAAAGTATTTGTCATTAAATAGTTTCAAACGCTCCCAAGACATGCCGAAAAGTATTGGATGGTACGCTTCACGCATCCCACCAAGAGTCTCGCTTCGCCATTTTAACATAAAGGTGGCGAATGGAACCTTCGTTCTCCGCATCCCAAGACATCGAATATCTTGGTAATTTGTTTGACCCATGTTTCCGCCTATGATCGGATCCGCTTTCCTTAAATTCGTGGTCCCAACTCTTTCGAATCGCTTGAATTGCTATCATTTCTCTTAGGTTTTAGTATTCATGAACTCAATCAAATTGCATAAATCGCAAAAGCTTCTAAAACGTCATCATCTCGTCATCGAGTTTTAAAATTTTACAAACCATATACCCGGATCACCTTTATGCATAATTATTAATTAAACGAAAAGATAAAGAATAAAATCATACCCTCAAGATCGAAGCTTCCATAATATGTACAAGTTCACCTCCAAAAATAAGCGTGTTCAACTTCAATTCACTAGGTGGTTTGGTTCCTTCCTTTCGATCAACGTTAGCCACCCAAGTGTTTCATATCTCGAGGTGATCCACCAAGGAAGAAAAAGGATTCAAGGAGATGGGTGGTGGCTAAACCCTAGTTTTTCTATCTCTATAGAAAAGGAGTGTACTTCCAACCATTGGAAATATCACGTAGTCTTGATATCCGATATAAGACTCTATTCTTATAAAGATAAAATAAGCTAAACGTAAAAATCGTAGTTTAAAATTTTACAAACCATATATACCCGATCACCCTTTATGCATAATTATTAATTAAACTAAAAGATAAAGAATAAAATCATACCTCAAGATCGAGCTTCCTCCTGTACAAGTTCACCTCCAAATCCTTTTCGCTCAACTGAATCCACCGGGTTTGGTTCCTTCCTTCGATCAACGTTAGCCACCCAAATGTTTGGCCTCAGAGGTGATCCACCAAGGAAGAAAAAAATTCAAGAAGATGGGGTATGGCTCAAACCCTAGTTTTTTCTATCTCTATGTAGAAAAAGGGCGTATTCTCCCAACAAATCGAATTATTACGCATGTAAAAAAAAGTCAACAAACCCATACCACCCATAATAAGACTCTCTTATTTAAAGATATCAAGCAACCCACCTTAACAATTAAGGAATTGGGTTTTATTTAATTAATTAAATTCTTTTAATTAATTAAGCTCCCTAATCTTATTAGGGATAATTAATTAAACTCCTTTAACTAATTTTTTCTTCCTAATCCAATTAGAATAAATGAGAGTATTTATATTAAATTAATTCCTAAACTCTTTTAGAAATTAAAATAATAATAATTGTAATAATATTAATAAGACTCCTCTTATTAATTTATATTTAATATTTCTAAAATATTAAATAATAATATTAAGCTATTTAATTTATTCTATCACCATAGATTAAATTAAATATACATAACATATTATTACGATTATGCCATTAACTTCTTAAATAATTATTCTTCCTTTTTTATGGTGTGACCCTTTAGGTTCTCCATATTAAACCTATTGAATAAATCAATTAGAATAATTTAATCTTATTTAAATAAATAAATTAAACAATTAATTTATTTAAATAAATAATATTTATTCTACAATAGGTGATAAGTTCTCCCCAATGATCAACCACTTTCCAGATAATATAGATTTCAACATTAATCATAAAAGAACCTTTCGAGTAAATAGTTACCAGATAATTCAATCCTTCCACCATACAACGTCCCAATTAAATATAAGATATGGAATTATCACAAGTCTTATTTTATTTAATTATATGTATTTCGATCCTTAAATGCACAACTCCAAATAATGCAAATTAGAAACTCCTTTCTAATTTCATTCTCGCTTCGCCAAGGACTCACCGGGTTGTCATTTATCTAATCACATAGACATTTCTTCTTTATTAGAAGTGGTAGATTCTTTATCGATCATACATTATCTCCATGTACAACTTATTATACCCAAGCATACCCTTTGATATACCCTAAGGGTCTTAAGGAATAAGTCAAAGTATAACTCATCATACACAAGATACTATGATGATCTCAAGTCCAAGGATCACTCAGACTACTATCACTACAGAATTCCTATCGACAGCAAATAAAACTCCATTAGGTATTCCTTAATGAGCCAATGCTCAAATGAACTTATTCTCTAATAAGCACCTACATACTGCTTTTAGTGTTCCACACAAATGATCATGAGATCAATCATCCTCATCCAATGAAAGCAAGCAAACGATGTATCAATCTATCCGGATTCACTAATCCCCAATTTAGTAATCCAACGATTGGGAACTATTTTAGTTTTAAGCTTTCTAAGAATTTAGATCTCATTAGAATGATCATCATCATTATTCTAAAAGCATTGCTTAAAACTACGGGTTTATCACATATTATAAAACAAAGATCATGTAGATAATTAAAAGCCTTTAATAAATTAATACTTTTTATTAATAAATGAATAAGATTGTTACAAAGTATACGCTTTATCATCAAACATGATCGGGCTTGTGTGCATACTACTTTCAATCTCCCACTGCACTAAAGCCAATCGTCATGGTATCTTATACTCTTCTCTTCTAAGTGACGATTATCCCGCCGTTGGATAAGCTTTAGTTAATGGATATGTAATGTTGTTCATGAGAGTCCACTATCTCTATAGTGATTTCCCATCTTTCAATGATTCTAATAATCAAATGAAAGTGCCACAACACATGTTTAGATCCAAGATGAGACTTTAGAACTATTCCTAGTTCTCAGAATGAACTTTTAATCCAAACAATCAACTTGCAGCCTTCATTTATAGCTATATACTTTGTCTTTATCACTAAACCAAAGAACTCTTTTGTTGCTTGAACCTTTCCAATTCATCGCACCACCGCTCAAGATAACGCTTTACCTTAAAGTGGATTTTTTCGTCTTCGTTGGGGTGTCGAAAAACTTGAGTCCGTTAAGCCTCTAGTTTTAATTTAGACCCACCATGAATATGATCACATCCTTAGTGCCTTGCTAAGAACTTTAAGATGTTTTTCACCGACTCATAGTGAACTTCTCCATAATACGACCGATCAACATCGTCTCTCAGATATTTCATTGCATACATGATTGTCACTCATGCGAATCTCTTTTTGAGTCCTGGGGACTATTAAGAGAGATACACTCCATAGCTCATCAACATGAGACATCTCTTCGAGTTTGCCATGCTAAACGATTTTAGCATCAAATGAATATACGCTCGGGTTAAGTCGAGCATCCTTTAAATCTATCTATATAGATTTATATCCCCAATTAAGATACTCTTCCCAAATCATTCATGGAGGAATGTTTAGACAACTTTATCTTTACCGATCACAGTAGCATTGGTATGTCATTCCTCATCCGTAGTATATATCAACATATAATACTAGGAATGTCACGACGCTCCCAATCGACCTTTTTGTCACACACTAGAACTCTTATCCATTTTCTCATCAGATGTAACTCGATCATCATCTTCTATGATGTGCACTCTCATCATCATCATCCATGATGAATCCATACCTCCTAGGTATCTTCAAGACTATTCCGCATTTATTTATCTATGCCAGGTACAACAGGTCTATCTATAGTGTTCCTCTTATTCGATTTATAGTGTTTTGTGGTTCTTGAACTCTTCAAGATCTATTATCCTCCCACTAGCCCCTTTCAATGATAAACACCTTTATCTTGAATATGCGCGTGTTTCAGAACAAACACCTTTTGCTAAGTAGATTATAGAACATATACCCTAAACTTACTTTTAGATGTCCCACAAATCAGACTTGTCAAATCTTGTCCCAAGCTTATCCTTTCAAACCTTTTCACATAAGTCGACAACCCCTTATCTTAACATACTTAAGATTAGAATCCTCCCCATCCATAACTTTTATGGAGTCTTCAATGGATTTTGAGGTTACCTTTTCGTAGATATGCAGTACCATTTCTAGGACATGATCCTGTAAGGATATCGGAATGTCAGAAAATCATTATGGACCGCACTATGTCCAACAAGGTACGATTTTTCCTTTCAGATACATCAATCAATTATTACGTATCGAGGTGTCCATTATGAGAAAACCATTTGAGATGATCTAGAAACTTATCAGCACAAGTATTTATTCCTCGATCTAATCAAAGAATCTTAATACTTTGTCAATTTGTTTCACTTTCAATTCTTTTGAACCTTTCAAATAATTCACACTTCAGATTTCAACAAATACACACATTCAACTCTTCGAATGATCATCTCCTTTTCTTATACTAATTTGTTCAATATGCAAAATTATTTTCATGTAAGTCAAGTATACAAAATTTATTAAGTAATATTCCAGCCTACAAAACATTATTATTATAAATAACAACAATTGTTCTTAATTATAATACCAAAGATTTCATTGTCCAACAATAAAATGGAAATAATATTTTTAACAAGAATCGGAATACAATAACAACTTATCGACTTAATAGATTTGCCCGTAGTAGCATTGCTAAACTATAAGTTTCTATGGCTAATGCAAAGCAACCTTTGCTTCACATTTCCCACACATAGATTACTTATATTTGTTTAGCTTTCTACTACTTCGCTTGGTCCCTTCATAAATCTATATTTATGATAACCAAAGCTCAGATCCAATACCCAAGTAGAACCTCGATTTAAAGAAAAATTTATTTTAAATCATGAACAAAATCAGATTTGTAAAATCAAACTTCACTAAGCTTCTTTCGTTAGCCTCGCAAGATGCTTTCGCAGCTTCTTTCCAAAGGTCCAAAGCTTATCAGCAAAGGGAAGCAAACTCCTTTGCTATCCGTGACGCTTTTGTTCTTATTATCCTTTGTTTATGCCTTTCTATTTACCTTCTTTGAATCGCTCTTCTTTCGTAAGATCCTTTGGCCCCTACCAAGAAGAGACATGATCTTTTTGGTCGAAAGTGACTCTCAACATTTTTCAACATGTTAAGCAAATCAACAAAGGTCGATATCTAGCTTGTTCATATGAAAAATTCACAACAATTGTGAAAGGAGTCCCGGAGTGAGTGCAAGATCAAATTCGCTCAACTCTCCATCCATGACAAAACCGTCATGTCCTAATCGATCAATCAAATTGATTATGTTAAGAACTTTTGTCTGCATTATAGTGCCATGGCCATTCTAGATCTAAGAGCTCCTTAGATATCTCGATATCTATCGGCCCCATTTTCCTCACCATCAACTACTGATGTGCGCAGTGAATATAGTAGAGCATCCATAGTTTCATGTCGACGTCAAGCTCATACTCATGGATGCGAAAGCATGATGCATCGAGCCAATCATCAGGCATCATCTCGCCACTTTCTAAAAGTAGCAATGTCTTCCTCAGAGGCATTGTCTCGCAACCATTGCAGGATAGCGCGACATGACATAAGATAGCTTTTTCAACCATGAGAACTATTCTCAAATTCCTTAACCAATCCGCTTAATCTTGGCCCGTTAATTTAGCATCTAATATGCTTCGCAGTTGATAGTAATTTTAGACATTGTAAAATTTCAGAAATGAATTTGTAATTAACAACATTTTAACATACATTTTTTTATTAATTACCAAAATAAATTAGGTCTTGTTTTAAATTGGTATCTCCCACTATTTTCTTCAAACTATATTACCTCACTTATATAGTTTCGCAAAATCTAATTAAAGATTTGCTAGTGAGAATAAGGATCCCATTTCAAATGTATATAGCCTTGTGGTGACACAACAAACTATATATAAATAAATAGGTAGACAACTTTTGTCAATTACATCAACTATGCAACTCTTTTCAGATTTTGCCTCTTAGATTATTTTGATCAAGTGGTGGCACATCCCAATCAAAATTATCCAAGTTAAGTCCCACCTAGCACTCCATATATTCAAAAAGAAAAATATCATCCTTGTGGTGACACAACAAAACAATATTGTTCAATTTTCTTTATAAGCATCAAATGTGATAAATTAACATCTTAAATACTTAATACTTGCTTTGTGGTGACACAACAAACTCATATTAAATATTTAATACTCTATTAATTTTATCATGCTAGAAGGCTTAACGCTCGATATTCCAAATATCTTTGAACGCTAGACTTAATATAAAAATCGAGGGTTTGTTATTAATTTGTCTCATTTGTTTAATGCATGCATTTACATATATATATAAATACGCTATTATATTAATGAACATGCGAAGCATGTTTGCATAATATATATATATATAGTATAAGCATGCATATATAGAATACTATATTCTACCCGGATTGATTATGGACTTTTATTCTAGTTCGTTCACTAGAGCCACCAAGTGAACCAAAAGGTCAAACCCTGGGTGCAAGAAATAATATTTAAATATAACTATTACATTTAAACCCTGCTCCATTACAAACGGGTCTTCAAGCGCCTCTTTTTTCGATCTCCAATTTTTCAAAATTAATTCTAACTATTCCTATTACAAAACTATTTAAAATAAATAGAAACCTCGATCGCTAGCCAAGGGAAGTACATAGAGGAGATAGAATTTACATTAAGAAAAATTAGAGAAGACGAGGTACGCAGTAATTCCCATTTAATAAAAACCCATACATTCATGCATCCAACTAAAATAAAATCCAATCACATCGTCAATAATCCATAATCAATCCCATTTATTATCATACACATCACCATACGCATCAATAAATAACATTCATCTTATTTAATAATAAACATTTAATATATATATATGATATGATATCATTTAATGGGCAAATTTAGTTAGATAAAATCTAATTTTGAATCAAAATAAACTCCTTTATTTTAATCCAAATTTAAATCAAAATAAAACTATTTTATTTTAATTTATCCAATTTTGAATAAAATAAACTATTTTATTTTAATCAAAATTTTAATCAAAATAAACTCCTTTATTTTAATTAATTATGGAATCCAATTCCATGTAATAAAAAATCTTTAATTAAAATAAACTCCTTTATTTTAATTAATTATGGAATCCAATTCCATGTAAAAAAATCTTTTATTAAAATAAACTTTATTTTAAATAATTATGGAATCTTATTCATATTTCCTTTATTCACTTTGATATTTTTCCTATTCACAAATAAACTCCTTTATTTTGAATAATATGAAATCTTATTTCATATTTAAATAAACTCCTTTATTTAAGGAAATTAGGATTCTCTTTCCTATTCACAAATAAACTCCTTTTATTTTGAATAATATGAAATCTTATTTCATATCTAAATAAACTCCTTTATTTAAGGAAAAATGGATTTACTTTTCCATTCACAAATAAACTTTATTTTAGAAAAATAAAATCCAATTTCAACTCCAATTAGTTATTATGGAATCCAATTCCAACTTTAATTAATTAAAATGAAATTTAATTTTAAAATTAAAATAAACTTTTTATTTTAAGATTAAAATAAATAAACCTTTATTTTAAAATTAAATAAAATTTTATTTTAATTATAAATTATAAATATATATATATATATATATATATATATATATATATATATATATATATATATATATATATATATATATATATATATATATATATATATATATATATATATAATATATATATATATATATATATATATATATATATATATATATATATATATATATATATAATATATATATAATAAAATATATATTATATATATAAATATATATATATATATATATATTTATAACACCATTTTTTTTTTTTAAATTAATATATTAAAAAAAAAAAATAATATAATATCTGATTATTCCATATAAATATAATAAACTTTCGAAAAATTAAAAAAAAAATAAAAGCAAATTTTTTTTTTTTTTTTTTTTTTTTTTTTTTTTTTTTTTTTTTTTTTTTAAATTTTATACAATAAAATTATGCCCAATTAAATTGTTCTAAACACATATCAATATACATATCAAATTAAAACAATTAATAATTTGATAAAGGTTTGGCTCGATGCCATCGTTAGTTTGTAATATTCAAGAACGCAATCAAATTGCATAAAATTAATGCTAAACGCGTAAAAATCGTAGTTTAAAATTTTACAAACCATATACCCTTGATCACCCTTTACGCATAATTATTAATTAAACGAAAAGATAAAGAATAAAATCATACCTCAAGATCGAAGCTTCCTCGTGTACAAGTTCACCTCCAAATCCTTTTCGCTCAACTGAATCCACCGTTTTTTGGTTCCTTCCTTCGATCAACGTTAGCCACCCAAATGTTTTGGCCTCAGAGGTGATCCACCAAGGAAGAAGAAAATTCAAGAAGATGGGTATGGGCTAAACCCTAGTTTTTCTATCTCTATATAAAAAGGTGTATTCTCCCAACAATCGAATTATTACAGATGTCAAAAAAGTCAACAACCCATACCACCCATAATAAGACTCCTCTTATTTATAGATATCAAGTAACCTTAACAATTAAGGAATTGGGTTTTATTTAATTAATTAAATTCTTTTAATTAATTAAGCTCCCTAATCTTATTAGGATAATTAATTAAACTCCTTTAACTAATTTTCCTTCCTAATCCAATTAGAATAAATGAGAGTATTTATATTAAATTAATTCCTAAACTCTTTTAGAAATTAAAATAATAATAATTGTAATAATATTAATAAGACTCTCTTATTAATTTATATTTAATATTTCTAAAATATTAAATAATAATATTAAGCTATTTAATTTATTCTATCACCATAGATTAAATTAAATATACATAACATATTATTACGATTATGCCATTAACTTCTTAAATAATTATTCTTCCTTTTATGGTGTGACCCTTTAGGTTCTCCATATTAAACCTATTACAGAATAAATCAATTAGAATAATTTAATCTTATTTAAATAAATAAATTAAACAATTAATTTATTTAAATAAATAATATTTATTCTACAATAGGATAATGTTCTCCCAATGATCAACGACTTTCCGTATAATATAGATTTCAACATTAATCATAAAAGAACCTTTCGAGTAAATAGTTACCGCATAATTCAATCCTTCCACCATACAATGTCCCAATTAAATATAAGATATGGAATTATCACAAGTCTTATTTTATTTAATTATATGTATTTCGATCCTTAAACGCACAACTCCAAATAATGCAAATTAGAAACTCCTTTCTAATTTCATTCGCCGCCAAGGATCATCGGGTTGTCATTTATCGAATCACATAGACATTTTCTTTTTTATAGAAGTGGTAGATTCTTTATCGATCATACATTATCCACATGTATAACTTATTATACCCAAGCATACCCTTTGATATACCCTAAGGGTCTTAAGGAATAAGTCAAAGTATAACTCATCATACACAAGATACTATGATGATCTCAAGTCCAAGGATCACTTCAGACTACTATCACTACAGAATTCCTATCGACAGCAAATAAAACTCCATTAGGTATTCCTTAATGAGCCATGCTCAAAGTTGAACTTATTCTCTAATAAGCACCTACATACTTGCTTTTAGTGTTCCACACAAATGATCATGAGATCAATCATCCTCATCCAACGAGCAAAGAACGATGTATTCAATCTATCCGGATTCACTAATCCCCAATTTAGTAATCCAACGATTGGGAACTATTTTAGTTTTAAGCTTTCTAAGAATTTAGATCTCATTAGAATGATCATCATCATTATTCTAAAAGCATTGCTTAAAACTACGGGTTTATCACATATTATAAAACAAAGATCATGTAGATAATTAAAAGCCTTTAATAAATTAATACTTTTTATTAATAAATGAATAAGATTGTTACAAAGTATATGCTTTATCATCAAACATGATCGGGCTTGTGTGCATACTACTTTCAATCTCCCACTGCACTAAAGCCAATCGTCATGGTATCTTATACTCTTCTTCTAAGTGACGATTATCCCGCCGTTGGATAAGTTTTAGTTAATGGATATGTAATGTTGTTCATGAGAGTCCACTATCTCTATAGTGATTTCCCATCTTCAATGATTCTAATAATCAAATGAAAGTGCCACAACACATGTTTAGATCCAAGATGAGACTTAGAACTATTCCTAGTTCTCAGAATGAACTTTTAATCCAAACAATCAACTCTTGGCAGCCTTCATTTATAGCTATATACTTTGTCTTTATCACTAAACCAAAGAACTCTTTCATTGCTTCGAACCTTTCCAATTCATCGCACCACTCGCTCAAGATAACGCTTTACCTTAAAGTGGATTTTTCGTCATCTTGGTCGTCTCGAAAAACTTGAGTCTGTTAAGCCTCTAGTTTTAATTTAGACCCACCATGAATATGATCACATCCTTAGTGCTTGCTAAGCACTTTAAGATGTTTTTCATCGACTCATAGTGAACTTCTCCATAATACGACCGATCAACATCGTGTCTCAGATATTTCATTGCAGATACATGATTGTCACTCATGCGATCTCTCTTTTCGAGAGTCTGTGGGGACTATTAAGAGAGATACACCCATAGCTCATCAACATGAGACATCTCTCGAGTTTGCCATGCTAAACGACTTTAGCATCAAATGAATATACGCTCTCGGGTTAAGTCGAGCATCCTCTTAAATCTATCTATATAGATTTATATCCCCAATTAAGATACTCTTCCCAAATCATTCATGGAGGAATGTTTAGACAACTTTATCTTTATCGATCAGTAGCATTGGTATGTCATTCCTCATCCGTAGTATATCAACATATAATACTAGAAATTTCACGACGCTCCTAATCGAACCCTTTTTGTAGACACACTAGAACTCTTTACTCATCGAATGTAACTCGATCGATCATCATCTTCTATGATGTGCACTCATCATCATCATCATCCATGATGAATCCATACCTCCTAGGTATCTTCAAGACTATTCCGCATTTATTTATTTGCCAGGTACAACAGTCTATCTACGTGTTCCTCTTATTCGACTTATAAGTGTTTTGTGGTTCTTGAACTCTTCAAGATCTATTATCCTCCCACTAGCCCCTTCAATGATAAACACCTTTATCTTTAAGGCAGGAAGCGTGTTTCGAATAAACACCTTTTGCTAAGTAGATTATAGAACATATACCCTAAACTTACTTTTAGGATGTCCCACAAATCAGATTTGTCAAATCTTGTCCCAAGCTTATCCTTTCAAACCTTTTCACATAAGTCGACAACCCCTTATCTTAACATACTTAAGATTAGAATCCTCCCCGTCCATAACTTTTATGGAGTCTTCAAATGATTTTGAGGTTACCTTTTCGTAGAGATATGCGTACCATTTCTAGGACATGATCCCGTAAGGATACCGGAATGTCAGTAAAATCATTATGGACCGCACTATGTCCAACAAGGTACGATTTTTCCTTTCGTATACATCAATCAATTATTATGTATCGAGAGGCGTCCATTATGAGAAAACCATTTGAGATGATCTAGAAACTTATCAGACAAGTATTTATTCCTCGATCTAATCAAAGAATCTTAATACTTTGTCAATTTGTTTCACTTCAATTTTTCAACCTTTCAAATAATTCATACTTCAGATTTCAACAAATACACACATTCAACTCTTTGAATGATCATCTCCTTTTCTTATACTAATTTGTTCAATATGCAAAAAATTATTTTCACGTAAGTCAAGTATACAAAATTTATTAGTAATATTCCATTCTATACAAAACATTATTATTATAAATAGAACAACAATTGTTCTTAATTATAATACCAAAGATTTCATTGTCAACAATAAAATGGAAATAATATTTTTAACAAGAACTCGGAATACAATAACAACTTATCGACTTAATAGATTTGCCAGTAGCATTGCTAAACTATAAGTTTCTATGGCTAATGCAAAGCAACCTTTTGCTTCATTTCCACACATAGATTACTTATATTTGTTTAGCTTTCTACTCGCTTTGGTCCTTCATAAATCTATATTTATGATAACCAAAGCTCAGATCCAATACCCAAGTAGAACCTCGACTTAAAGAAAAATTTATTTTAAATCATGAACAAAAATCAGATTTGAACCAAACTTCACTAAGCTTCTTTCGTTAGCCTCTCGCAAGATGCTTCTCGCAGCTTTCTTTCCAAAGGTCCAAAGCTTATTGTAGGAAGCAAACCTTTGCTATCCGTGACGCTTTTGTTCTTATTATCCTTTGTTTTTGCCTTTCTATTTACCTTCTTTGAATCATTCTTCTTTCGTAAGATCCTTTGGCCCCTACCAAGAAGACATGGTCTTTCTTGGTCGAAAGTGACTCAACATTTTTCAACATGTTAAGCAAATCAAATGAGGTCGATATCTAGCTTGTTCATATGAAAAATTCACAACAATTGTGAAAGGAGTCCGGAGTGAGTGCAAGATCAAATTCGCTCAACTCTCCATCCATGACAAAACCAGTATCCTAATCGATCAATCAAATTGATTATGTTAAGAACTTTTGTCCGTGCACTATAAAGTGCCATTGGCCATTCTAGATCTAAGAGCTCCTTAGATATCTCGATATCTATCGGGCCCCATTTTCCTCACCATCAACTACTGATGTGCAGGAATATAGTAGGAGCATCCATAGTTTCATGTCGACGTCAAGCTCGTTACTCATGGATGCGAAAGCATGATGCATCGAGCTAAATCAGGCATCATCTTCGCCACTTTCTAAAAGTAGCAATCTCTTCCTCTCAGAGGCATTGTTCGCAACCATTGCAGGATAAACGATATGACATAAGATAGCTTTTCACCTATGAGAACTATTCTCAAATTCCTTAACCAATCCGCTTAATTTATTCCCGTTAATTTAGCATCTAATATGCTTCGCAAGTTGATAGTAATTTTAGACATTGTAAAATTTCAGTAAATGAATTTGTAATTAACAACATTTTAACATACATTCTTTTATTAATTACCAAAATAAATTAGGTCTTGTTTTAAATTGGTATCTCCCACTATTTTCTTCAAACTATATTACCTCACTTATATAGTTCTAAAAAATCTAATTAAAGATTTGCTAGTGAGAATAAGGATCCCATTTCAAATGTATATAGCCTTGTGGTGACACAACAAACTATATATAAATAAATAGGTAGACAACTTTTGTCAATTACATCAACTATGCAACTCCTTTCTTTTTGCCTCTTAGATTATTTTGATCAAGTGGTGGCACATCCGAATCAAAATTATCCAAGTTAAGTCCCACCTAGCACTCCATATATTCAAAAAAGAAAATATCATCCTTGTGGTGACACAACAAAAACAATATTGTTCAATTTTCTTATAAGCATCAAATGTGATAAATTAACATCTTAAATACTTAATACTTGCTTTGTGGTGACACAACAAACTCATATTAAATATTTAATACTCTATTAATTTTATCATGCTAAGGCTTAACGCTCGATATTCCAAATATCTTGAACGCTAGGACTTAATATAAAAAAATTGAGGGGTTTGTTATTAATTTGTCTCATCTTGTTTAATAGCATGCATATGCATTATATATATATATAAAATACGCCAATATATTAATGAACATGCAAGCATGTTTGCATAATATATATATATATATAGTATAAGCACGCACATATAGAATACTATATTCTACCCGGATTGATTATGGACTTTTATTCTAGTTCGTTCACTAGAGCCACCAAGTGAACCAAAAGGTCAAACCCTGTAGTGCAAGAAATAATATTTAAATATAACTATTACATTTAAACCCTGCTCCATTACAAACGGGTCTTCAAGCGCCTCTTGCTTCCTCGATCTCCAATTTTTCAAAATTAATTCTAACTATTCCTATTACAAAACTATTTAAAATAAATAGAAACCTCGATCACAGTCAAGGGGAAGTACATAGAGGGAGATAGAATTTACATTAAGAAAAATTAGAGAAGACGAGGCACGCAGTAATCCCCATTTAATAAAACCCATACATTCACGCATCCAACTAAAATAAAATCCAATCATATCGGGTCAATAGTCCATAATCAATCCCATTTATTATTATCATACACATCACCATACGCATCAATAAATAACATTCATCTCATGAATAATAAACATTTAATATATATATTGATATCATTTAATGGGCAAATTTAGTTAAGATAAAATCTATTTTGAATCAAAATAAACTCCTTTATTTTAATCCAAATTTAAATCAAAATAAAACTATTTTATTTTAATTTATCCAATTTTGAATAAAATAAACTATTTTATTTTAATCAAAATCTTTAATCAAAATAAACTCCTTTATTTTAATTAAATGGAATCCAATCCAATTTATAAAAAATTTAATTAAAATAAACTCTTTATTTTAATTAATTATGGAATCCAATTCCAAAAAAAAAATCTTTATTAAAGGAAACACTTGGATATTTTTTCCTATTCACAAATAAACTCCTTTATTTTGAATAATATGAAATCTTATTTCATATTTAAATAAACTCCTTTATTTAAGGAAATTGAGGATTTCTTTTCCTATTCACAAATAAACTCCTTTATTTTGAATAATATGAAATCTTATTTCATATCTAAATAAACTCCTTTATTTAAGGAAAGATGGATTTCCAATTTCAACACAAATAAACTCCTTTATTTTATGGAAAATAAAATCCAATTTCAACTCCAATTAGTTATCATCTAATTCCAACTCTAATTAGTTAAAATGAAATTTTAATTTTAAAATTAAAATAAACTTTTTTATTTTAAAATATAAAATTATTTTAATATTATTTTTTATATTAAAATTTTTTTAAAATTAATATATATATATATTTTAATTATAATATATATATAATATATATATATATATATATATATATATATATATATATATATATATATATATATATATATATATATATATATATATATATATATATATATATATATATATATATATATATATATATATAAATATATATATATATATATATATATATATATATATAAATATAGTAACACGCCAAGCATTTATAAATATATATATATATAATATAATATATATATATTATAATTATATATTATATAACATATATTTAATTAAAAATAATTTTTCAATCAGATTAAAAATCAATTGCATTTTTCCAATCAAGGTCAAAAATGAATTTAATTAATTAAAATTTTTTTTTTTTTTTTTTTTTTTTTTTTTAATAAATTTTATACAATAAAATTATGCCCAATTAAATTGTTCTAAAACACATATCAATATACATATCAAATTAAAACAATTAATAATTCGTGATAAAGGTTCGGGCTCGATGCCACCGTTAGGTTTGTAATATTCATGAACGCAATCAAATTGCATAAAAAAATGCTAAACGTAAAAATCGAGTTTAAAAATTTTACAAACCATATACCCTTGATCACCCTTTATGCACAATTATTAATTAAACGAAAAGATAAAGAATAAAATCATACCTCAAGATCGAAGCTTCCTCGTGTACAAGTTCACCTCCAAATCTTTTCGCTCAACTGAATCCACCGGTTTGGTTCCTTCCTTCGATCAACGTTAGCCACCCAAATGTTTGGCCTCAGAGGTGATCCACCAAGGAAGAAAAGGATTCAAGAAGATGGGTGTATTGGCTAAACCCTAGTTTTTCTATCTCTATAGAAAAGGAGTGTACTCTCCAACAAATTGGAATTATATACGTGTAAAAAAGTCAACAACCCCCCACACCCATAATAAGACTCTCTTATAAAGATATCAAGCAACCCACCTTAACAAAAGGAAGGTATTATTTAATTAAAAATTCTTTTAATTAATTGGGCTCCCTAATCTTATTAGGATAATTAATTAAACTCCTTTAACTAATTTTCCTTCCTAATCCAATTAGAATAAATGAGAGTATTTATATTAAATTAATTCCTAAACTCTTTTAGAAATTAAAATAATAATAATAATTGTAATAATATTAATAAGACTCTCTTATTAATTTATATTTAATATTTCTAAAATATTAAATAATAATATTAAGCTATTTAATTTATTCTATCACCATAGATTAAATTAAATATACATAACATATTATTACGATTATGCCATTAACTTCTTAAATAATTATTCTTCCTTTTATGGTGTGACCCTTTAGGTTCTCCATATTAAACTAATTGTGAATAAATCAATTGTAATAATTTAATCTTATTTAAATAAATAAATTAAACAATTAATTTATTTAAATAAATAATATTTATTCTACAATAGGATAAGCCTCCCCAATGATCAATCTACTTTCCGTATAATATAGATTTCAACATTAATCATAAAAGAACCTTCGAGTAAATAGTTACCGTGATAATTCAATCCTTCCACCATACAATGTCCCAATTAAATATAAGATATGGAATTACATCACAAGTCTTATTTTATTTAATTATATGTATTTCGACTCTTAAATGCACAACTCCAAATAATGCAAATTAGAAACTCCTTTCTAATTTCATTCTCGCTTTCGCCAAGGACTCACTGGGTTGTCATTTATCGAATCACATAGACATTTCTTCTTTATTGAAGTGGTAGATTCTTTATCGATCATACATTATCTCCATGTATAACTTATTATACCCAAGCATACCCTTTGATATACCCTAAGGGTCTTAAGGAATAAGTCAAAGTATAACTCATCATACACAAGATACTATGATGATCTCAAGTCCAAGGATCACTTCAGACTACTATCACTACAGAATTCCTATCGACAGCAAGTAAAACTCCATTAGGTATTCCTTAGCGAGCCAATGCTCAAATGAACTTATTCTCTAATAAGCACCTACATACTTGCTTTTAGTGTTCCACACAAATGATCATGAGATCAATCATCCTCATCCAACGAGCAAGCAACGATGTACTCAATCTATCCCGGATTCACTAATCCCCAATTTAGTAATCCAACGATTGGGAACTATTTTAGTTTTAAGCTTTCTAAGAATTTAGATCTCATTAGAATGATCATCATCATTATTCTAAAAGCATTGCTTAAAACTACGGGTTTATCACATATTATAAAACAAAGATCATGTAGATAATTAAAAGCCTTTAATAAATTAATACTTTTTATTAATAAATGAATAAGATTGTTACAAAGTATATGCTTTATCATCAAAATGATTGCATACTACTTTCAAAGACAACCCGTGAAAAGTATTCTCCTATCATTTTATCGAGTCTCTTCGTCTCAAACATGCATGAACTACAAAAAGCTTCTAAACATCCCTCGCTCATCATCTCGCTTGTGGTATTGTTCACAGAGGAACTTCACAAATGTTACACGCTCTCCTCGCGTAGTAAGTGAGTCAGGGTCTCCACGGTCTCATTTCCACTATTAATATTCTCGTCGACATTCTCAAAATATCGCCATAAAACAAGGGTTAATTAAGGAAATCAATATATCACATAATATCCTTATATATGGACCAACTAACAAATAAGCTTAGTAGGACACATTAGCGAAGGATTTACAAATCTCCCTCCTAGTTCTATTTCCCGATCTCCGCCAGAGATCATATCCCTAAGCTCGATATACACCATGTGACGCCCCAAAATAGGTATACATCACCCATTCTCGAAGTTGTCAATACATGGTACGTAAACAACTACAACTTTATTATTACAACAAGAAACTGTGAGTTTGAATGAATACAAATATTATCTTCTAGACAATATCTATACTCAAATAAATCCTCATCACATTTATTGATACATTATTTTACAAAATGGTGAGGACTACTAAACAACTCTCTCTAGAACCTTCATTCCCATTCCCCACTGTACTCGCTATATTCTCGCCTCTCCGAGAAGAAAAATGGAACAAAAGGAAAAGGGTGAGCTCAACTAGCCCAAAGAAGAATATTATGACTAAGATAATATACAACAAATTATCGTTAGTCTTCAACACAGAAAAATCTAATAGAATACAATAGACAACAAGTTTTAAATCAATATTCGCATGAAATAATAATTCATTAGAAGAGTTAAGTAGAGAATGCAAACTACTATCATCTATGTATGAATTTAAAAGTTCATCGCTCATCTTTTATCCCCGTAACATCAATCAATATATATCGAATCAAATATTCATCTTTTGCACATGTGCCAAAGATATATTCATCACTGGGTCATGTTCATCTAAACACTGCTCATCTTTGCACTAAACACGGGCCAAAGATATTTATCAAAAATCATTCATCTTTGCACTATGTGCCAAAGATATTCAATAATATCATCATTTAAGACCGAGGATGATGAAAAATATTTTAAAGAAACGAATCCAAAGGAAACAAAAGAAGGAAAGGATTAAGGATTCAGACTTTTGTTTTATCCCGTTCAAAAATACTTCATAAATAATCATAGTGGGGTAAAATTCAAGAATGATCAAAACACGGATACAATCAAAGCTAGTATCCATAATAGATATTTTGGGATTTAAAAGGAAAATTTTCATTTTTTCGATCGATGAATAGTGCGTGAATAGTGCCGACGCTTGAATTCGTGAATTCAAAAAAACATCAGATACGTACTCGTGAATAAGTGTCAGATAGTAAAATGAATAATAAGACTAATACACCAAAAGTTCCAAATTTGATAAAAGTTCAAACCAATATTTCAAAGATAATGATATTGAAGAAATAATATCATTTTCGAATAAAATAACATCCCTTACCTCGAAAAGATCAAGATTTTAAATCAAAACACCGGATATAAAGCTATGACTTGAACTTGCATCAGATAATAGCAATACTCAAAATATACTCAAAATACTCACAAGAATACGCCGATAATATAGAGAGAAAACTTCAGTTTCGTGTGATTTTCAATTCTAACCCAAGACCCTATTTATAGAAAATGCTAGAACACCAAAAAGTAAAAAATTTAATATAATATTAATATATAAATTAAATTTTCCTACGCCAACCTTCCAAGAACTGAATTCAGCTCATTCAACACACACATGTGTAGCCACACCATAATGAAAAACGTTTTTTGTTATTTAAAATATTTTAAACTTCCAAAATCAATTATTTTGAGCTTCTAACTTCAATAATTCATAATAAATAGCCCTTTTATCGAAAATTTGAAACTCATGACTTTTTATAGGAAATTCAATTCTCTACAACTTTACGTAAGAAAGTTTTTCCAAATTCCAAATGTAAATTGACCAAAAATCCACAAACTGAAGCGATTTTTAAAGCTATAATCAAATTTCAACCAAGAAATGGGGTCCACCCAACATGTAAAACATGTTTTAAACATTTTTTGTAACAAAAATACTCTTCCTCCTCATATACTCATATATCCCACATTCATCGTAAAATATCATCATTATTATATTATTAAAATATAATAATATATTTAAATGAATTATTTTATCAAAAAGATAAAATTTCAATTTTCAACAATTGTCACATTAAAATTTTCTCCATCTATATCCACATAAAATCAATATTTTCTCATCATATGAATCAATAATTAATTATTCACAAATAATATTACGTAATCACAATATCGACAACTGTGCAGCTCCTGTGAAAGAGGGGCTTTCCAATAAGAATTTCTCCTCATCGGCACGCAATTAGGTGACCAAACCTCTCCTTAGATGTAACTTTCTAGACATTGCCAATAATGTTATCTAATAATATTATTCAGATAATATGAATTATTGCTTCGATAATAAAAATATATCAGTAATGACAATTATTGAAACAACAAAGAATATAAAATATCAACGCAAACAATTATTAAATCAATAAAATAAAATATCGAATAAAGAATTATCGTAACCATTATTGAGTAGTGCCTTTCACGTAAGAATCAATAATTGGTGCAATACCCGCAAAGCTACGCTCAACAACCGACATGTTTTAACCACCGAGTATTTTTAATAAAGATAATCTGTGAATAACTACGCCGCTATTTTTAAACAACTTATATTTGTCGCTTTCTTCATCCAATCGCTTTTCACATGGGGCCCCATAAAGATCGCTACCGTTGCATTTAATATTCCCCGACAAAAGAAGAATATTCCACGACCAAACGAATATTCTCCGACAACAATGAATATTTTATAACCACTGCTTATTTTAAAATATTTTGCGTATTTTACCCATAACTATCCACATTAATCAAATCAACCCTTACTATTTCAAAATAATAAA
The DNA here is from genome assembly GCA_020205615.1 of Panax quinquefolius. Classification (NCBI taxonomy): domain Eukaryota; kingdom Viridiplantae; phylum Streptophyta; class Magnoliopsida; order Apiales; family Araliaceae; genus Panax; species Panax quinquefolius. The sequence continues at coordinate 124,567,488 of CM035172.1, read as the reverse complement.
TAGAGAAAATTAAATTTTATTAATAATAAGTTGGGGTCTTACAAACTCTCATCAAAGTTCATACCCACAAATCTCCTTCTGGCATAAATCTAGGTTCTACTTGGGTTGTGTAGCAAATCGGTTTGGGGCCACGCTCATCAATAATTCCTCTGGATTCTTTTTATCATCCGCATATGGGTCCAAAAAGAGCACGTGCAATCTCCATCTCTTCTTCATCAGAATCTTCCTCCGATAACCAAGAAGAGGATGTCTTGGACAAGAGTAAATTTATCTATTTGGAGGCCCAGCAAGACTATTATCGGAGTATGGCCAAATCTTTTGTGAAAGAACGAGGACTTCTACCTGAGAAGCAGGATGGCCAACTCTGGTATATGATACGCGAAAGAGACTGGGTTGGTTTGACTGCATCTCCTATGCCTATCCCCATGGGGATTGTTAGAGAATTTTATGCAAATGCTGAGGAGATGATAACAAGAGGCATCATATTTGGTTCGAGAAGAAAGGGTGAATTTTAACCTTCAAAGAATCGATAAATATTCAACATATATGATGCACCACCCACCAGGGCTGACAATTGGATAGAAGGTGAATATTTAGAAATGGATCTAGCAGTTGTGATTACCGATTTTGTATTCGGGCACCAAATGGAAGTATAAAGGTCGGGACAATCAACCAAAATCGTTTTCATCGTCACAAGATTGAATCGATATGCCCAAGCATGGAACACATTTATCGTGCAAGCTAGTTAAAGCTCATTCATTACAATGCAATAACCATCGGCGTGCTATTATTTTGTGGGGAATCATCAAAGGCAAATACATTGATGTAGGCCTTTTAATTCATCAAAACATGCTACGTTATATGCGAAGGAGCAGAACTGGGACTATTCCATATGCATCTGTGGTAGCCATGCTCTATACCCAACAAGGAGTCCAATGGAATAATGAGCAAATTGCGAAGACTCAAACCATGCAATCACTCATGCTACTATTGCGATTCAAGGAGTGGACGGGTGGTGTACCACACCCACGCGGACTAGGATTCATCACATGACCCACTTTTTTAGAGTCACACAAAGAACCCCTCAGCAGATGAGGCAAGTCCGCCCACGCGACACATCGCCACCCGTGGCGATCGCCACTCAAGGTTGGAGCGAAAAGTCGATGTCATGTCACGATAATTTGGGCACATTTGCGACGGACTCACAAGGGCCTTGGGCCAAGCTTTTCTTGTAAATAAGGAACAACACTCGAATGGCCTCAATTTGGAACCGCAGCACCATATCCACCACCAGATTCACCACCCGAGGAGGGTGGCACCACCGACAATTAGGGGAGTTTTTCATTACCCTTTACCTTCATTCAATGGGGCATTGAATATTATAAGTTTGGGGGTATTGGGGAGTAGTGTAGTGCATGTAGTTTAGTTTTTCATGATTAGTTTAAATTTTTACATCATGTAGTTATTGCTGCATATTTTTGTAGTCTATTCTTTAGTTTCATGTTTAGTTTGCATATCTCACAGTTCCTGCCGTATATAAATTTTTGTTTAGCCAATGATGATAGTGAAGTTTTTAAATGATTTTTGAGTATTTTGGATAATATAAGCTGAGATATATTGTTTTACACAATGCAATTCATATTGTTGTTTAGATGCTTTCGATTTGCACAAATGTGTTCACAAACACTTGTAGGTATAAGGAGCATGTGTTGCATTGCTCGATAGAAAAAGGTAGTTTTAAAAAGGGAAATATGTGAAAAGTGAGTTTAGATTGTATAAAACATTGATTTATAAACTTTGGGAAAACATGGGTATCTGTGTATAAAAAAAGGGAAAAGGAAAAACAAAGAATAACATGGCTAGTCTTATTTGGGGCCTCTGCTACTTGAGTAAGTACGCCCAAGGGGATTGTCTCTACACCTAGCGTCCTAAGGTCTTTCATGGTCTGGGAGTCGTTGGTCGAAAACTCGCTAAGGGGTAGCAGTGTGCCTAATGGAGTAAGACATTGCACAGTCATGTATAAAAAAAAGAAAAAGAAAAAGAAAAGACTAATAGCAATAAACATCGCGGGAAAGTGTGAGAGTCGCCCTCGTGAGTAGAATAAAGCAGTTAAGCCCATTGTTGAACCTTAGTTTATTTTAAGATGTTGGAATAGTCTTGGTTGCATATATATACATAAGTCTTGGTTTAAGCTATAATTTTCTATTTTGAGCAATATAGCATGAGTATTCTGTGCCTAAATCAAGTTGTGGTGAACACAACACACACACACAGCATCTCTATAGCAGTTGTGAATTATCTGAGTGTATGACGTTATGCCTGCAGTTTGGTCTGAATCTGTATTCTTGAATCTAGAAAAAAAATTTGCTGAGGCAAATTGGACTGAATTTATATGATAGTTGGGACAATGTGAGATTAGTTGAATCATAATGTAGTTGCATAGTAATATAGCTGCATTTTCATTGTTCATTAGTATGCATTGCTTGAGGGCAAGCAACAGTTCAAATTTGGGAGTATTTGATAAGTGGGTTTTATACCTACTTATGGAGTACCAATTCATGCGAACTATGCCCACCTCAAGTACATTCTAGTATGTTTTAGCTGCATTTCATGTTAGTTTGCATTGCATATACTTAAATCTCCTTTTGGTGAATAAGTGCAGGAATCGACTTAATTTGGTGGTATTATAGGGCACGAGACTAATGGATGCATGAGGCGAGGCAAAATCTGGGATATGCATGGCTGACGATTGAGTGGAGCAAGGATGGACAAAGGACATTTAAGTAGTTGTAGCAACAATGCAGAACCAAACTAAGGAGCAGAATTAGAAGTCATCAACTGCAAGTGGCCATGGCAGGAAGAGCTTGAGACGGCAAGACGCCGCGCAGTACCCAAACCAGATAATGGTACTTCCATCGCAAGTCATGCTGCGCACGAACATGACAAGCCTAGGGAACGCGCCGCCGAGAGCCCTATTGGATATCATAACTTCATCGCAAGTCTCGCGCTCGAGAGAAGAAGTCTGCTGAGGAGGCTTGGCCATGTGAGGAGCTCAAGCTCTTGAATTTGTTTAATTTTATTTTTCAATTAAAAGGGTTGTAATGTTTTAAAAACGAGATCTGACTGGTGTCAGATATATCTTTGATATCTTTTGACGTATTTTGACATCGTAATTAGGGTTTACTCTCTAGGAGAGATTCCAACGTAGAAGGAGGCCAAAACTCTACTGTTCTACTTCTTGGGATTTTCTACCAGAGTGGATTATTATTATTATTTTGCTGGAATTTTATGAGGATTTGAATAGTAATAGTGGATTCTATTCAGCAATTGGGTTTGATAGTTCTATCTTTCATCTTTCAATTGTTTGTTTATTAATCATGTTTAGATTTGATCCCATAATGGCTTTTGGTTCAGTCATGAACTAAACTCCATTATGGGATTCTAACGGATTTTAATATGTAGTTTGATTGCATGCTTGAATGCTGGATTGTTTTACATATCATATGGGATGTCTATGATGATTTTTTGCATATATGAATGCTTGATCACCATTCGTTTGAAAGCTTGTATGGGATTGACAATGAACATGCAAGTATGGAGTGTAATCATGATAGTATATGTATATATGAAATGTTTTATATGGCTTTGTGTATTTTGTGAACCAGGATAGACATATATTGTTTCACCGTATAAGTTAGAATAAGGGCTTGAACTTAAATTCAATATAGTTGCAATTTCACATAGACATATAGTGATTTTGGTTATATTGATGATTACATAGAGTCTAACATCTCATGGATCTTTGTGTAAGTAGGTCTTAGTGCATTGAAAAATGGCTAAAACTCTTTTAGTGCTCTTGGCTACTTTCGTGATATGTGAACAAGTCATGCATGATAGTGGCGATTAAATAGAATATTAAATGAAGTTAGGATCCCTTTATTTCCAGATTTGATTTATTTCGTCGTTATTATTGTTTTAGTTGTATTTGTAATTCGAGAACAAACCAATCTTAGTCATTAATTTAAGCATATAAATATAGTGATTTAATTAATGCATAGTGATTTAAATTAAACAACTTTCTCTGTGGGATCGATACTTTACTTGCTCTGTATTGCTTGTTGACACATATATGCTTGTATGAGTTAGAGCTCTTTTGTTAAGACTAAAAAGAGGCAATGTACATGTAGCCACTAAGACCGCTACTTTAGTGGAGCTCTCAACCTCTTCTAACCTCTTAACGCGTCGCAAGATGGTTGTCGTGCTCTCCGTGAAATACGGGACGAGACTTGACCACTTCCTTCATGATGTGGGTGTGGGTAACTTATTACTGATGAGCTCAATTAATCAAACCGTAATGGACCACATTTGTTGGACTCGTCAGACTCCTTGAACTTGGGCCCATATTTCATATTGGGCTTATGAGATGGGTTGGATCCTTGGACTAGACTCATCAATATCAACTAACCACAATCAACCACATTATTTTATAAGTAATATTTTTTGTCATCAAAATACTATTATTAGTAATAGACTAATAGTCATGTCTAATTCAATTATACAAAATAAACAATTTAATAATAGTATATAAATAATTTTGAATTTGAAATTAAGTAAAATTAAGTTTTAAATACTCAATAAAATCTTATATTTTGAAACAATGAATACCTCATCATTTCACTTCTTACCATCAATAAATACCTCAACCTCATAGTTATTTCGAAAAGGCACCCTCATTTGTTCGAACTCTCACTCCTCTCCAAGGGGTCTTTCTCAAAAAGTTGGCATGTATGTCAAAATATTAAATAAAATTAATTTTTTTAAATCATGCATATTATCAATAATAATATTCCATGTTTCAAATTATAAAATTATTATTAATTTTAAAATTAATATGAGACATATTCGAACTCAAAATTAAGATAATTCACCAAAAAAATATAAAATAATATATTTGACGATGAGTAGTAATTTTAAGATATTTTAGAATTTTTATTATATTGATTAAATTAAAGAACTCGATTTTAATTTTAAATTTTAAAATATTTAAAATTATTTTTAAAATTTTAATAATAATTTTATAATTTAAGACGAATACAATATTATTTATTTGATAATAAACCTAAAGAGGGCCCATTTCATAAAAAAAAATATAGAAAAAAATGTATGGTATGTTAAAAGTTGAAAAAGTTAGAAACTTTTACAATAAAAAATCCTATGGTCAAAGGGAATATTAGGGGTTATAATGTGAGGCATCATCATCATATCCACCACTTTCACTTCTTCATCATTTAAGTTGCTTTTGTATAAGCACAAGTTCTTGGAATAATAATATTGGAAATTATCATTAATTAGAGCCAACTCTTTTCCTAATAAATTGACTACAAACATGATTTTACAATTTTACTAGGCAACACAAACTAAAGAAATTTAATTCCATCTTTGGTGGGGCTTGATCCATTTCATAGCTTTCTCCTCTTTACTCTTTTCTTCTACATTTTTGACAATTTTGTGCTAAAACCAGAAGAACTATGTTCGGATTCTGATAATCTCCACGCTTCATAACCCCAACAAAATGTAGTAAACAAGCGTGATCGGCAATGCGATTAACATTCCAAATATAACACTGTCAGATCAGATGATAAAAGAGATAAACACGTTAATTTTGAATATTTTTTTAATTAAAAAAATGAGAAAAATGTAATTTAAAGAGGAAAATGACAGATGTGATGTTTGATGGGAAAAATGGACTCACGCTGTGCTAAGAATATCTGGATGAACGTTGTATTCCTTGGCAAAGACAAAGGGGACAATTCCCTGTGGTAGTGCTGCCTGTTTGTTTGGCATTTCCAAACACATTACAAGGTAAAAAAGCATGTTAATATTGGTCCATACGTCTATTCCTCATAATTAATAAAAACAAATGAAAATGATTTGGATTTTCATAGATATGATGTGCCACATAAAGTATAAAAGTAAAATACTAGACAAGTTAATAGAGAAATATATATATATATATATATATATATATATATATTTATAAATCATGCCGCTTAGTTCAATGGTTTAAGAGATAATTTAAGACGAGTTATAAATCTAAAAGTCTTAAGTTCGACTCCCATTGATATCAAGCATATGTTATTGAAAGTCTTGTTCGGAGAAGGAAAGGTTAGAAAACTCTTTTTTATCAAAAAAGAAATAAATAAATAAATATATATATAATTCAGTAATTATATTATTTAGGTCACATTTTAAATTATTTTATTAGTATTGCTTCCAAGGTCTCCTTTTTCATTTTTCACATGATCTCTTTTTTTCCCACACGAGTGAAATTTAAAAAATGGTTACTGCTTAGTGTTTGACAGTAAACTTTTGCCAAGTATAGTAATCATATAATATTATTAACAATAGAGTACTATATATTACATGCCGAAAAAGCAAAGTGAAAATAGAAAGAAAAGAGTGTAACTTTCCAAAAAGGGTCATACTTGTAATTATTGCTATAGATGATACCCACTAAGGGTTGTCCTAATGGACATGTATGAAATCAGTGGCCATATAACACCTTAAATAAAGGTGGCTACTGACCAGCACCAAAAACACATATATATATATATATATATATATAGTTCTTTTCGACGAGGAAGGAAGCGACCGGTATATAAGAACGATTTTTACGTCGCATATAACATAAAAATCGATTTTATACTATAATGACGAAAAAAAACCGCCATTATAACCTACTAGATTCTTAATTATTTCATTTAGGTTTCGTTAGGTTTAACTATATATATATATATATATATATATATATATATATATATATATTATATTGTTTATTAAATTTTTCAATGATTTTATTAATATTAATTAAAATTATGTTGTTAATGAAATGCTTCCTATAGCCAATTTAACTATGTCAAAACAGTAAAAAAATTCTTATTATGCATATTTGATTACTCAAATTTTAAAGTGTGATTAATGCTTTTGAAAGAGTAAATATACTTAAAAATCTTATTCATCTTAAAATAATTTAATTCATATAAGCAACTGATTTCACTCGAAAACGTATCGTATGGGATTCAAAGACTGTTACAAAAACAATGCATTGCATCGATATAAAATCACAAATGTTGCAAACGCTAGTAATCAAACATACTCATACATAATTATATTTAAAAAAAGAAGAAGCATGCAATAAAAATTAAATTAATTAATAAATTAAAAAGTGTGTGTATATATATATATATATATATATATATATATATATATATATAAATAATAAAAAGAGGTATATATGTCCATACCTGTACAATGGCAACGTGTAGGAGGACACCTCTGAGTCCAACAGCAAAGGAAGCAGCTGCCATGACAGCTGGACCTGTAAGGAATCTGACGGCCATGGCAAAAGTAGCTATGGAGTTCCCACATGCTATGATCCTCGGTTGCAAAGCCATGAACAGACCTGCAAATTAAAGTGTCACAATTTAATTACACAAACACCCAAAAAAATCCAATCACTTTCTAATTTTCTATTTTTCTATTTATGATATTTTATCCATTAATTCACATAAATACCACCATTTGGTCCATTACCCACCCCACCCCACCCCACCCCACCCCACCCAACCCACTACAATATTTTTTTTAAAATATTCAACATGAAGATAATTTTAATCAATTAATTATACAATGTTGACACGTAGGTGTGAGGTGATCTCTCTGCGTGTCAGTACTGTATTGATCAATTAACCTAACTTATTTATATATTAGAATTATCTTTCCCTCATCATGTGTGCAACCCAAAGTTCTTTGTATTTTTGGTGCCTTAATTGATCATTTCAAAATAAATATACAAGTATTTTATTGCGTTTAATGCACATATTGAAGTTATATACTTGATATTTACACTGAAATGCTGAAAATATTATTTTTCTTATAATATAAAAGATGATATTTTTAGCGCAACTTATAATACACATTATGCATTACACTGAAAATGACATTTCCTTAATTGAAATATCGTTTTCTTTATAATGAAAATTCATAAAATTAATTATAATTGAAGTTTACCATAATTATGTGTGTGCATACGTGAACTAGACAGAAGTTTTACTTACATTATGTTATTAAAATAAATTCATATTACTTAACAAATGAAGACATAAGCTCTACAATAAGTATTGATTCATATCAAATCACTTAGAAAATGTTTGTAGGGTAGGAAATTCAAACCAAGCACAACATCAAGAAAATGAACTAATCTACTTTAAAGAGAGCCAAAAAAGAGAAAAAAAAGAAGTTGAAGAAATAATTAAAGCAACAGACATATTATCATTATGATAAATGACCACACTATCATAGTATCATCTTACTTTGCTTTAACTTAACTTTCTTTAATCAGATCTAAATTTAATAATGTACAGTTAACACAACTTAAACTATCATAAAACACCACTATAATATATATATATATAGAGAGAGGGAGAGAGAGAGAGAATGTTGAGGAAGTAGTACTAACCCAGACTGAACATAGCCATTCCAAGTCCTGCATCAGACAGTATAGATATGGACTTTGCAATTATGGCAGGCATTTCAACATGCCACCTACAAGAAAATTAATACTATTAAAATTCAAAAACTCAAAAGCCAAAATAGACTTAAACTAACTTGAAAAATTATAATCAAGAGTAATGCTAGGTAAAAGCAGTCTTTTACCTAGACAATGCATTGATGGATTGTAGAGTATAATCCATTAATGTTTTGTGAAGGTAAATTAGACAGTTTTTGTTCAATTACCTAGCATTATTCGAAAGAAATGATTGCAATTTTTATGAAGCAACCTGAATGAAACTAGGGACCAAATGAGGCCAATTAAGCTGGAGTAAGTGTTTGGGTTTCTGATGAGTTTCCTCCAAACCATGATTAGTATAAGCCTTGTCATAACACTTGTTGGAGGCATAACTTTAGCTTTGTTATCCCCAAGTTTTATTCCCCCTTCATGTTTGTTCATTTCTCTGTCTGCAAAACTGAGTTCATCTCTTTCCACCATGTATTCCTCTGGATTATCACCTCTATGACCCTCCACTAAAATTACATACAAAATAAAGTAACATTTCAAAATATGGTTTAAATTAAAAATGACCAAAAAATACAAAGGACTCAACCCAATTAGTATTAGTAGTTGTAGTACCTTTTCCTGGAGAAACAGCCACTCTTACTTCTTTAGAAGGCTGGTCTACAGCTCCATATTCATGGCCACCAAAACATCTGACACTGGAGAAGCACTAGAGCTCCATACAAACATGTGAAGATCTTTAGTACCACCTTCCTCTGACTTGTTTAGAACTTGTCCGTTGGATTTCTTGGCTGCTACTGCGGCGGTTGTTCCGAGTGTTTTTGGGGAAAACATCCCCGGGTTGGGAGTTGGATAATGTGCATTACCCGACTGCCCATGGTGGTGGAATCTTGACTTATTTACGTTTCCACCAACATCTTCCTCAAAATTAGACGGCCGCGGCGTCGGTCCCCTCGACGCCGTGAGCCCGTAAACATCCGAAGCACCAAAGTTCGAATTCCTTCCACCACCAGCCACCATCGAGTAAAAATCTGTATGATTGAAACTTGACCCTCTAGGGGTCGGGTTTCTAGACGATTGCAAAGAATAAATCTCTGCATTAGTCAAATTAGAAGGTCTGGGGTTGTCGACGACAATCCCTGAGACCTTCTGGAATATATGTCAGACCTTGAAGCATTCGACTTCCTAACGGTAACATGAAGCTTACCGTCTTCCTTAATCTCCGCTTCAGTCTCTAAAACATGGCGTCCGTCCAATGACATAACATCAGAATCAACATGAATCGACACAATCGAGCCAGCCGTATCCGGAAACTGCTCGGAAATCAAGATCTTTGCACCTCTATATTCAAACAAAAACAGCATCAATGTATACCAAATTATACACTGAAGAACCACAATTTGTACCATCAAACTCCCAGAGAAATCCCCATACATACCCTTGAGCAAAGGAATACCCATAACTAAAGTGTTTGGAAGAGTGGACAATGAAAATAGTGTTATACTCCATTCCAAACAACCCCTTTTGCTAACTTTACTCCAAATACCTAACACAGCCAACATAATAATTTTTTGTAGCGTATCGGCCGCAATGAACCTGAAGTTCATAGTGTAAGGATTGTTAGTGGAAATGAAGTGGAATGAAAGTAAGGGCACGGCGAAAAGTGCAACGAATCGGTTTATACCGGAGCATTGATCAGGGGAAAATATTTTCCACCACTTAACGGAGCCATAAGCTAAAATCATGGCCACATAAAGAGGCACAACAGCAGTCATAACATGGTAAAAATCTGATAGACTGATCATATTTGGTAAAGCTAAAATTAAATGGAAGAAGTTGAAGTTGAAGTTGAAGTTGGAGTTGGAGTTGGAGGAGATTTGTTGAAAGGGGAATGAAGAGAGAGAAATTGAAGGGAATTAATGGAGGAGCATGTGTTTGTGGGTAAGTTTATGCAGGGGACACTGCTTTGAGAGTTGAGAAACAAGGCTTGAACTTGCAGTCTCCAAAGCAGAAAAGGTTGGGTGGCTTTTTGTAATTAATTTTATTTATTTATTTTGTTTTTTTGCTACTTGTTTTGAGCTATGATTGGATTTGATGAGGGATGGCTTTGATTGATGGATATAAATTGGTACATGGCTCTATCTTCAATGGGATTAATCGGTTTGTATAAAGTTTAGGAAAAAGCATTTTGGTTGGAGGTGGTGTGTCTGTGAGTACTTGTTTGAGGAGCTTTTTGATATTTTTTTTATTCTTTCTTCTTTTCTTTTTACTTTTTTTTTTTTTTCCTTCGAAACGACGGAACTCGACCACAAGGCTGGCTCTACCACTGAACGCATTTGAAGATTTTGTTCGTTTCACAAACTCACTTTTCCAACTTTCTTTAATCAAAAATGCAATAAGCTTATTACACCAGAAAATGGTGGTGTTTTAGAGTTCCAAACACAGTTCAAATGTTGTAAAAAAACATATCAAACACACTAAATTGAACAAGTCCCAAGTGTATGTTTGATTGCTTGGCGTTTGCCGCGTTTGGTGCGTTTGGTGCGTTTGAAATTTCAAACGCACTTGAAAATCTTGTTCGTTTAGTATTATTTAACTCACAAACACATCATTTGAGCCTCAAACACAACGCACCAAATGCTATCATCACAAATGCTGCAAACGCTAGTAATCAAACAAACACAAGTCATTGATATTCTTAATTAGCAATAATATAAATATATTAATTTGCTATAATATGAATATATAAACGTAGGATGACTCTTTCCAGCGAACTATAGAGAGCTAACTAAAAATGAATCGATTATAATGACGGTTAATTTTATTCGTCGTTATAATATAGAAAATCAACTTTCTATTCTATATCGACAGATAAAATCGTCGTTATAATCGATTCGTTTTTAATTCGTTTCGTATGATTCCTGAAAAGATGAATTAGGTTTAGTCCGACCAAAAACCTCGCCAGATATTTAACCCTTCCCCAAGAAAGTGAATTTCCTATCAAAAGAGCCTGTTCTCTTTTCATTTTTCCTCTTGGATTCGCCTTTTTAGTTCGTGGTCTATTGATGGCCTATGGTTGTACTTGTATAGTAATTATTCCCTTTTCCTTCTCCAATATTTGTGTTTCCTTTTTTATAAGATGAGTAAGAGGATACGTATTGTTATATATTAGTAGTATTTTCTATCCCAAAAAAATGACTCGAGTAAAAAAAAAAAGTCCTATACAAATTTCTCTATTGAAATGCAAAATATTATATAAAGTCTATTATACTCTCACTATTTTTTATAAAAAATAGAGAATCTTTTTAGTGTACTTACCTGAGGCCCATTGTGAATAAAATGAAAACTTATTTTTACTCTCTTTTTTTTAGTGTTATTTGTTAAAATTGCGTTATATATATATATATATATATATATATATTATTGTGTTTGACTCTCCATTACATATTTTCTTCAATTCCATATAATATACCAATTATTTAATCTTAACAATTTTGTTAATAATGATTAAAATATATTAATAGATAGTTGATGATATTAACATTAATTCTATAAAAAATTGAAACATAAAAATATTTTCATCTATAAAAGTCTAAAAGAATTTTCATCTATTAAAATTAGATATTGATGAAAAATTCACGTGCTCAAATTTCGTCAAATGTGAAAAACTGTTGGATTACTTTCATTTTGAAACAATTATCCTATTCAATATAATAAATTAATTGACCTATTCACAATTATAAAAATATGATGTATTAGATAAAATTAAAAGTAAAATTTAATGGAGAGGGGATCCAAATTCATATTATTGGCTTTAACTTCTTTATCAATTTGGGTTGGAAAAGGTTCCCCAATTGCTTAAATGGGGGCTAAAATGGGGTGGGGAACAACTAAAGAACAGGAACATGAATGGAAAGGTACTTTCATAAGGTAGGCCATTGCACTTTGTCCACTTCCAACCATAATGCACTAATACTTTTGTTGCCATTGGATGGGCCTTGTGTGGGTCTGTTTACCCAAGTGATCCAATTCCAGCATGAGGCCCAGGCCCTAATCTATTTAATATTATATGCAAGTTTTTTGATACGTTGAAACAGTATCATGAAGTGGTGTTAATATCAGGACACGTTATTAAAATAATAAGAATAATAATGTCTAGCATAAATATTTCATTAATGAGCTGTCATGATCTTAACACCGCTTATGTGTATACATTGAGACATGAGAGTGGATGAAATTTTAATTCAATATTGAGTTAGTCAAACGAACTATCTAAAGAGTACCATGCACTACTAATTCCAAATTTTATTATTATTTTTAATGTTAAATTTATCACATTAATTTTGATCTTATATTTCAAAACAGTGAAAATAATACTTTTTAATGGGAGGGAAAGTTTTAAATTTATATATCTTATGGCAGCTTATATATACAAGTAAAAATACACTTATTATTTTTGAGATTTTTAAGAAAAAATAAGTAATTGACAATAACTTTTAGTTAACCCAATGCAACACTCACTAAGGAGTATTATTGTTAACAAATCTTTGCATTAGGCTATTGCTAGTAGCCTAGTGCTAAGATTTGTTAGCTCATTTAATTTGATAGATAATTTTAGGCAATTGATATTGTTAGAATAAAAAATAATATTGTTAGAATAATAAATATTGTCATTTAAAATGTTAATTGTTGTTAGAATAGTGTTAATAAATGTTCCTTAAAATGTCAATCAGAATGTTATCATTTTTGCTAAGATAATATTCCTTTCGTTCCGTAATATATGACGCTTTTAGAGTTGTGTAGGTTAATTAAAAAGAAATAATTGTATAGCATTAAATATAATATTAATTGTCTATAATATTTTTTACTATATACTTATCTCATATTCTCTTTCATCGGAATATTTTCTCATAAGAGATAATTTTAAAAAAATTATAATTAATTCTTCTAAATTATATAAAACGTAGGTCAAATAATTTAAAAAAAATAAAAATATGTAAAACTTCATGGAGTACAAATTAGGGGACCGAGGGAATACTATCAAGGGTTAGGATTATAGTTTAGTTAAAAATTTCATTGGTTTTTTAAATACTTCTCTACAACATTATCATGTCTAACTCTGATTGGCGGCTATAAATTACAAGACCCGGCCGGTTCATTGGAGGAAGAATAAAATCAAAGGATATGCCATAGGAGTGCTGAAAACCCACAGAAGCATGCTTTGAAAAGAATGATGAAAGCATATGGATGGGTGGGTGGGAGAGGAGGGAGAGGCAAAGATCGGCGTGTCAGGCTCCTTCCTCATAAACTCCCTTGGAATTCCAAAATCCCCAAACACTATGTTTAATTTGCACACATTAGTATATTTTTACATATGGGGAATTTTTACATGCATATATAATTTATATATAATAATATATATATATATATATATATATACACACACACGTTCCTTTCTCGAGCGGACTTTAAACAACTAATTAAAAGCGAATCGGCTATAACGATGGTTCAAACCGTCGTCATAACTATGTCGTCGGCTTTGTATACTATAACCACTGAAAAAATCGTCGTTATAGCCGGTTCACTATTTAAAGTTCGTTGAAGAAGGGAACCATATATATATATATATATGGTCCGGTTCCAATCCGGACTCCCGCATTTTCTTAAAATGCGGACTTTTTTTGCTTATTTTTTTAAAACAACTAAAAAAAGTTTTAATATTTTATGGAACTGAAATTTTTACATAATACATTATTTTTGCTGTGATTTGGATACACATCAGACCTATTTTGTTATGTGTATTCAAATCACAGCCAAAAACATCAGATATAAAAATTTAATTCCATAAAATAATAAAACTTTTTTAGTTATTTAAAAAAAATAATTCCGTAATTTAAGAAAGTCCGGACTTTAATTGGATCCATGGCCTATATATATATATAGCATTTGAGTATTTTAATTTACTCATTTTGGTTTCTTATTCTCTGATTTGTTTTGCCTGTTTTAAAAATATTTTTTTTATTTGTCGTTTGTAAGTTTCAATAAATCAGAATTAGTTTTTCTTACTCTGCATTCTTTTTAAATTGACTTTTTAGGTAAAAACACAAAATAAAAAATAATATAATTAATGCTTTGTCAGATTGATCAAATTTGATCTAAAATCTCAATATTATTCTTATAATGCATGGATAATGTAGAAAACTATGTCATAAATCTTTTGTTGTAATCTACGACAGATAAAAGAAACAAAGAAAACTTTCTAAAAAGACAAATAAAATGAAATGGAGGAGTGTAATTAATCTTACATTAAATATTAATTTGTTTATCTCTCTCTCTCTCTCTCTTCAATGAATTTTAAAATAATAATATTTCTTAAAAACACTTTTTTATTTTTCTATTCAAGAATTTGCGTGGTAATGCATAAACAAAAGTGGCACTAATACCATTATTTGTGGAATGTGATTTTTATGAACCACAGGGGATGTTGATGCATTGGAGATGCCAAATTTTTTGTCATATATTTTTATTTTGACCCAACAACTTGCCTCAAATACCTTTTTTGTACCACAAAAATACATTTCATAACTTGGTATCAACAATAATTATGTATAAAGTATATGAGTTGGATAATTTTTATGATTTATAGTATTTTTTTGAAGAGGAAAGTGGTCCCTCCAGTTAGATTTTGCAGAGAGAGCCACGTGGCCATGGTGGTCCCGTTTTGACCAATCAATTCGTGACGGATCCACGTGGCATATGACTTGTCAAAAGAAAAATATGATAAAATAATAACTCTGTGCAGGACAGGAATTTTGGAATGAAAAATTAGATCAGAAGAACAAAATGAATTTGTTATTGCGAACAAATTGATTGTATTATACAATTGTTCGCGGGAACAAATTGATTTTGTTCTTTTAATTCAATTTTTCTGTTCAAAATTTCTGTCCGACTTAACAGATGTCAAACCCCCTAATAAATTTGGGTGTGTTTTTGAAGTTTTAGTATTAATAAAACTTGTCAACCCCAATCAAATGATAGCATGATTCTTTTCTTCTTTTTGTGTTCAACAAAGGGAAGGTAGATAAAGTATCTCAAACTCTTAATATGATATATTGTGCTAACAATTATTATACGCATTTATGTCGGGGTTGAAATTCAGAATTCTTCGCAAGTATTGTTTAGAACGTACAGTTACTACCAACTATGGGTTATGAGTTTAAATTGAACCCAAAATCGAATTAAACAACCTATATACCACTAAACCAACATATTGTTGGTATCATAGCATGGCATGATTCAGGACAAGGGTTTATGAATATAAGACCATTTAGCACATAAGTGTAGTTTACATAGTCTGCCTTAAACACAAGTGTTGTTTAATTTTTGTCATGTTTGGGCTTGAATAAAGTCTAACTGTGGACTTATTTTAGGCAAGATTAGAGGTGATATAATAGGGGTAAATTTGTTATTTGGGTTTAACTGTTGAAGTTTGAATCATTTTGTGTGTGTTTAGAAAGCCAGAAGAATTACAAATTAACCCAAGGAGACTGGGTTTAAATCCTTCACAATCAAAGCCCAAAAGTATTACAAACTAGCCCCTGCTCAACACTTCAATCGAGATACATAGGGCACAAACATAAATCAAAAGATAATATACTAATTAATCTGGGCAAAACTAATGATTTAGCCACCGAAGTTGGCACGTTATATTGAATACCTGATTGAATTTTTAATTTTTTAAATTAACTCATTGAACTAATTTTTATTTTCAAATTGAGTCATTCCGTTAAAAAAAGTTGACAGACGTTAATTTTTTATCTACGTGGCGCTGACGTAGAAAAAAAAGGAAAAAAAAAAGAAGAAAATGACATGAAAAAAAAAACAAATTTTTGCAAAAAAATTGATTCAAAACGATAAAATAAAACATGATAACAACTTTCAACAGCATTACGCAAACTCTGGAAATCAGAAATTGCGATCATCTAATTGCGTTTTCGACCAGACTTTGTTCGCCTTTTAGGAGTGCTGGGGGAAGACTGATTAGATTGTACCGTTAGAAGTGTCCCGCCCTTGATGTCATCTGAATCCGTCATGCCAGAGAGTGTCCTTTGAGCTTCAATGTAGATTTTCAAATCTCTAATATGTGCCCCCATTCAAAATTATGATGTAATCAAGGTTTGATAAAATAAATTTCAGAAGAAAACATAAAAAATATAGCTTGCTCCTGTTCTTCCAGATCCAGTATCTTCTCATCCCTCGAAATCAGTGAAGAAATTTCCCTGGAACAAAATGGATAATTGAAATAAAATAATTCAGTAAGCTCAAGACAATTAATCATTCCTGGCATTGGCATATCATTCCAATGCAAATATTAACAAGGCAATTAATCATTTCATCATGTTATTTGCTTTTTGGATTTTGTTGGATGTGTTTCCAGAGCTCGGCATGTTCATCATTGTATTAATTCGAATTGCTTTTATTTGTGAGTTTATAATTTTAAAGAATTGGTTGTTGTAATTTGATGAAAATTTGGGGAAGATGAAGATTTTGATAAAAGGGAAGATGAAAATTTTGATTTTGATTTTGTGTATTTATATATGGGTTGTATGTTCATCTGTTTTGGTTAGATCTGTTTTGATGAAGAATAAAAGGAATCAAATAAAGAAGATGGTTAGATCTGTTTTGCAAAAAAATGTTTTGATTTTTTTGTTTTTATTTTTTATTCAATAAAACGTGCCAACTTCGACTGCTAAATCATTAGTTTTGCCAATTAATCTGCATATGAATCCAGATAAAACCATTTGATATTTATCCGGTTCAATGTGAGACTCAACTCACTTGAATTTACAGAATGCTAAAAGAACAAAAATTGCTCCGTGTATATATGTTAGGATAAAAACCTTGTACAAACAGGTATATATTGGGTACAAGGTCAATTCGTCATCTTCATCTACAGAAAAACTCCTCCAAGAAACTGACACGAGCCACTTAAGAACAGCCCACAGCCTACAGATAACAACATCAAGCAGAAAAATAAGATTTATATAACCTATAAGCCTTTGCAGCCAGGAAGATCAATCCAATGCAGTTCGAGTTCGACTTCACCGCATTCGACATTTTTCAATCTCAGGCACATTTCTTGGATAACACGGCCATCCCTCCAGCTCACTCGGCTCTCCTCAGCTAGGCAGTTTGACCTGCTAGGCAATACTCTTGTTATTACAGTACCACTGGGGATGGGTTCCAGTTTCATCCTCAAAGCCTCCAGATATTCTTTTATGCTGAATTCTGCTTCTCCCATTTTGTCATCCATGCTGAATGTGTCGTGATCGTACACGGTCTAAATTCACACACAAACAATATTAAATATCCATGAAATAAAGGATAATCGCAAAAGTGATAACTAATGTAGAAATACGGAGTTACTATCTAAAACAACACCTCAAGTTTACCTAATATTTTTAAACTTCAGTTCTGCAAAATCTCAAACGCGCTTTTACTTTCAAACTTCCGCCCAAAAGTCTATAAATTAAAAGTATCCCAACTCAGGTTACTACTATATCTAAAAACTCCTTACGTAAATAACCCTTTGTGATTTTCAACTGCCTTCCACTTCAACAGATAATTCTCACAAATTATGGAGCATCTATATGAAACAAAAAGAACTAAATTTCCACGTAACATGACAAACTAAGGAGACTAAACCAACGCATTTTAGCATCAAATCTATCATTTTATCTGTAATTGCAGCAACCACATTTATATAACCACCTGATAACAAGTCAGGAACTCGACTAACTCTCTGCAGTCAACTCATCAACAATACTTATCGCCTCAAATACTATAAAAACAAAGATCAAGAGCATCCTCATAGCAGATATACCAAATATATATTATTATAAAGCGGGAGAAAGATGTTGACGGTTACTTTTGGTGTAAATATCAAAGTGAAACCCTTTTTTTGTTTTCTTTCATACCCTCTAAAGTTAGTTATATATTAGGGATAGAGGAGAGATGTAAACTGTTAGTGTTGTGAATTGAACGTGGTGTAAAACATATGAGAGAAAATTAAGGAGATAAAATAGGATGGTAGTATAAATGGAATTTAAGTGATAACTTTTTCAATAAAATTTTATAACACTACTCTTTTTTTTCACATGCAAGGGGGGGGGGGTGGAGAGAGCAGAAGATGGGGTTAGGTTATTTATGAAGATGGTGACCTGAGTCAAAAACATATTTACGAACTATCTAGTATATTGCAAGAGAGGAATAGGAAACCTTAGAATATGGTTTAAGAAGTCCCCTGGTACAAGAGGAGAAGGTTAAGGGGAAACAAAAGGGAATAATGCAACCTTCCCTAGTTGAAACTTGAAAATACAGGAGGAAAGAAGAAACTAGCAAGGCTTCAAATCTCCAAGGTTACCAAAAAAATAGAAAATACGGTTCTGAGGCTCAAAATGGCACATGAAAAGAAATAAACCTTTTACAAGAATAGGAAGCCATGTTTAATTTCTTAAAATTCAATGACTTAACACATAGTGATACCGTTTAAAAATAAACTTTTACATTTTCTTCTCCTTCAAACTGATTTTTAAAAAATTTGTTTTTTTTAGAAAAAGTCAATCATCTAACAATACTGACACTATTAGTAATAAACAAGCTAGTATGCAAGTGATCATGTCAGAATAGAGACAATGAAGGTAGCTTGAAATTTAAATTTATTTCATTACATCAGGGGCACTACCTACATGAAGTTAACACATTCACTCCTTCACATTAGAGATCCAAGCCTAATTATGAAAGGAAAGCCTAAAATAAGACAAACCCCTGGAGGGCCAGCGAAACATTCCTCATAGGTGCTTAAAGTTTGCAATACCAACTTGAAAAAATCGGGGTTTTTATTAAGATTCTTTTCTTTTTTTTCTTTCTTCCTTATCAGGGTAATGTACTAAGAAAACAGATTAGGCAATTAAGTTTAAGAGCAAATTTGGCAGCCAAAAGAATAAAGTGCATCAATAAGAAAGAATCACCACAACCTACATCTAAAGGGATGAACTTGACTGAAGTGCTCCTATGTAATTTAATCTTGTTTTACAAGACATAAGGTATTGGTTTGTACTACTTTCCATTTTATCATTTCCAATTTATAGTTTTTTTAAAAAAAGTCAGATATCCGAGTTATATGCATATACATATGTGCATTAACTTCAAACTGTTATCCTAATAAGAAATCACAAGGCAAACGTTACTAGCTAAAAAGTAGAGTAGCAGATAAAAAATAGAGTCAACATTAACTGCTCATATAAACTTTCTCATGTTCAATTGAACAACAAAGTCTGCATCAACCATCTAAAACTTCTGTAATTATTTTTTTTTTTAAATTATCGTTTTCTTTTCAAGTCTCCGTAATGAATAAATTTAGGACAACAAAAGGCAATAAACTCTACGTTTAATCATAAGAGAATTTACCAGTGTTTGCAATACAAATATTTAATTTATTTTATACAATTTTCAACAACGAAAAAATGCATGATGAAGATAGGTGCAGCTATATAGTACTCTTGTTCTCAGTCTTATAGGGTAACATGTCATTTGGTCAGAAAAGAAACAAAAAAATTACCAGTTTGATTGGAATATTAGGTTCTTGAACAGAAAGAGTTAAATCTTCATTCCACTCAGGATTGACATCCTTCCTAATAACACGAGTCTTCAGTTTCTGCATCAAAAGTTGACATTCATATTTAGATAAGAGAGTAATAGCATTTTTTTAGAAACGTTTAAAAATAAGTTGATCTACTTTCGTAAATGCTTACTAAAGTTACTATAATTAGCATTATTTATATAACTTACATATAAAAAGGAAAGATTAAATCAAGCTGTTGAGCACAAGAGAATGCAAGCTTAAGCACTAAGTTCAGGTTAAATTACTTTCTAACTGATTTTGTACTCTGATTTCTTTGTTTTTCTTCTCTTTTAGATGTTTGCATTTATAGAAGACATTGGCAACACTAGCTACAGTTTTTTTCGTTTTAAGGACAAATGAAGGCTCCAACCAAGGAATCTGTTATAAATGGCAGAAGGCGATTGATGTTTACTAATCACTCAACATGGAGAGCAAAAACTGAAACTTAATAACTGATTTCCAAAACACTAATTTAAGGCACCATTCAATGGAGATCAATAAGCACTTCTAATACTTTTAAAAGAGAAAGAAAACAAAACAAAAAAAATTCTGTCAGATCTAAGTGCCTTTAGAATTCCACTCCATAAAATTCATTCAAACATGTGCATAGATAAAGTGGAAAATTTCAAAGTTAATGATGGAATAAATAAAAATATACTGAAAACTATTGAATTACTGATTGTGAATTTTTGTAAAATCATATCATGAGAGATTATGATGACAATATACCGTTGGGGCGTATTTGAACAAAATGGTAAAATAGACATAAGTGAACTGAAATTAAATTACTTCACTTTCTTTTAAACGAAGTTTTGACCACATCCATATTATACATGATACAAATTGGGGCTGTGACATATTTTCAGGAACAATACAACTAAATCATGTTCAAGACCAAGCATGGTGGTCTAGTGTAGTAAAAAGTTCAAAACTTGATATCAGTTTAATGAATTACAAGTCATCAAGAATCCTGCATAGAAAGGATGTTTAGATGCAACAAAAAGAGGAATAAGAAAAGGAGGTCGTGGTTTGTGTCTTGGGGGAGGTAATTGAAGTAAAGTACTCCTTACCCTATTTAAGTGTTAATGAGAATGTTTCAAGTTGCTCTAAATATAGACTTGAAAATGTTTATATGAATAGAAATCTTTTGGAAAAGGATGTCCTTTGCAAACGGATACATCCTTCCAAAAGCCTATGTCAATAAGAATCAGAATTCAAATTGTAACACCATTGTATATATTTGGTTACAATGACTACAGAGACTCAGTTTTGAACTCCATTCACAGTCAGGATTTTTCTAAATTCGCATAGGTTTTTCTTAAAACAATGTCAGCGGTCATGTTCATAGTACAAATCTTAGTGAACTATATAACTACTACAATGAATTATTTTGAAATCTCCAAAAACATTATCCTGTTAGACCCCAAAGGGTAGGAGAAATAGCAAAAGCCTTGAATAATCATCTCAACAATCCCCATACTTGGGGCCAAAATTACCTATCCAAAATTTTTAAGACTTGCTTTCTTGAGAAAGTAAGAATTAAAAATATATAAAAATTGGATTCTTTCTTTAAGAAAAATTTAAACGGTAGATTATGAAGTACCATAAAACAATAAAAACTATTTTATTACCTGAAACACATTGCTCTTATCATTTTAGAAATGAATCTTTAATATATAATACCAGAAGTCATGTTTCTTATCATGTGTTTATTCATGTAATCCGAGTTACAGAATAAGTAAAAATAATTTTTTATCTGAAATTATAATTTTCATAGCATTTGGAGGAAAATCCCATCACTCACCTAGAAAAACATTTCAATAGAAGAGAGCAACAATTCAATTTCATACTAAATATTAGAAGAATAACAATAATATTAAGACATTAAATAAAATTTTCCTGATCAAAAGGGGAAAAGGCTAATTCATTCTTCTCCAGCATTAAATAACCAAAAACAAATTCAATTCAACTCGAAAGAAACCGCACATACATTTCCTATCCAAGAGACAATCCAAAATCATAAAAACCCAACACATACACATAACACATTACCCAAAAAAGAAACAAATTCAAAAACGAAATACTTACCCAAAAAAGAAACAAATTCAAAAACGAAATACTCTAAAAGCAAAACCCAGTTCGAAAATTAAATTAAAACAGAAGACAGACCTGTTTACCCATCTTAACAACCACGTACGGATCGCTGCTATTGATATCTCGAACAGCAAGGTTAATACCCCTCTTAACCCGAATTCTGAGAAGACCCAACAAATTATCCATTAAAGAAGATGAAGCCGGTTTCCCTGTAGTTGGTGATCCCATCACCTTCTCTACCTCTCTCCTTTATATATTACCACTAAATAAAATATAAAACCCCACTACAATTAAATCAAACAATTTGTAGTTTTACCCTCTTCAAATTCTGGCTAATCCAATCTGTTGTGTTCTCTGTAAATGCCAACAAAAATCATAGAAAAATAAATTAATTAATCAATTCAATTGTAGAAACAGACAAATGAATGTTTTGCAACTGTTGGGAATTTAATAATTTACGAAACCCACCAAGGAATTTAAGAGGTGTACTCACGTTTTGAGTGTATATTGATTTTGGGAGATTCAATTATGGATCAAGTCAGTTTTTGAGGTTGGAGGGAGAGGAGGAGAGATAAAGAGAAGAAATAATAGAGAAATGGGAATTTGGTGGAGGGAATACCGAATATGTAATGGTTAGGATTTGGGGGAGATGTTTGTGGGTGGATTGTTTTGGCTGGGAATGATGAGATTTACAAGGCGAGAATGCCGCCCGGTCTATACTGTATTCAACATGGAGGCCACGTTTGGCCATTTTGTGGCATAGGTTGAGAAATGCTATGCCAAAAATACAAATAATAATATTATTATTTTTTTATATTAAAAGAATAAAAGAAGAATTTTAAGACCCTAATTGGTTTAAACTTAAAATGTTGAGTAAATTTATACATTCATCTCATTTACATTCTCCCTACCAAAATGCAATCTTTTCGATCGTTTTGTCCCCTTCTCCTACAAACCTAGACCCAACAAATTCTTCTTCTTCTGTTGATTTCCTTCCTCTTCCTTCCTCGCAAGTAATACTATATAGTCTCTCTTTTTTCTCTATACATACAATTTACAAATCCAAAATTTGCTAAAGCCCAAAATCCCACACCTGCCGTTCGAATAGTAGGATAGGAACGGGTTGAAGAACTACTATATTCGGTGGCAGCAGTTGATTCTAACTTTTTCTATGTGATAGACGCAGATGAGAAAAATCGGATCAGAAATTTATTTTGGACGGATTCGAGGTCTAGAGTTGCATACGAGAAGTTTGGTGATGTCATCACATTTGACACCACATATTTGACCAATAAATATGACATGTCATTTGCTCCTTTCGTTGGAGTTAATCACCATGGAGAATCCATACTACTTGGTTGTGTCATTAAGCTTTTAAGATGGCAATCGGGTTATTCACTTCATCTGCACCACTAATTTAAAACTTAACTACTACTTGCAGCTTCAATTTCACAAAATACAATATAATTGAGATGGATTTTAGCCCTAATTTGAAATGAATTTTAACCCTAATTTGAAACATCCAAATTGGCCTCTACCCTCTCTTCAATAATGAATGTGCATAAAAATGACTATAATAACATTACGTTAGACAGAGAAATATAATACTCAACCTTTTCCATAGAATTTAATAAAATAATCATTTTCTTAGTGACCAAAAAAGTTAGATGAATGCACAACTAATATATCTATGAGTAAGGGTGTAAATGAATCGAACCGGAGCGAACAGAGAGCTACTCGAATTCGACTCAAAATGATAAATTTGTACTCGAATTCGAATCGGATTCGAATTATATTTAAAACATCCTACTCAGATTCGACTCGACTCGAATATTTATTACTCGAATTCGATCCGACTCGACTCAAATATTTATTCAAACTACTCGCGAGCTTCAAATTCAAGCTCGAATTCGAGTCTTCGCATAATAACTAGTTTTATAATAAATATAATTATAAATTGAATTTGTTATTTTACTTAAAAATGAGAAAATATATTTATTACTACACTTTACAAATATAAAATCACAATTAAAATTAAAAACAAAACAAAATAATAACTAATCGAATATGTATTAACCGAAAGTATGTATCGAATCACAATAAAAAATTTGAGTAGTTTGAATCTTAAACTAGTCAAGATAACCGCTTTCGATTCTACTCATATTTTTATTCGAACTATTTTAATGCTCAAATTTGAATCATATTATTAACGAATCCGAGTCTCACTTGTATTTTTTTGAGTCGAACTCGAATCAAGTCCAAACTATATTGGCTTGTTTACAGCCTTATCTATGAGAGACCGAGACCGAGATCGAATACCTGTGCAAAAACATGATAAATAGGAGGGTCACATTTGTAATTCAGTATCAATTGTACTCATTATAAGGTCAAAAACTCAAAATACCATTCCCGCGCTTTTAGCTTTTGCTTCTGAGCAAATGGAGGCGTGGAAAGAACTAGACGTAGACGATTCCGACCTCCCTTCTCTCCTCCGCCCTTGCAATAACAATAGAAAGCGCCATCAAATCCTCCATTCACCCAAATCCCCAAATCAACCAATTCTCTCACAATCTCTCTCTTCTCAAACCCTAATTCCCTCCCCCTCCCACCATTTCCCACCGCCCACAACCACCGCGCCGCCTCGGCGGCTTATTCCGGGGCCCGCAGGCGCAATTCAGGCCGCCATGATCAGAAAGAGAAGTCACGATTGTTCGGAAGAGGAACCGATAATGCCTACCCAGGAGTACATTCGGAGGGCAGTGGAAAATGCGGAGGAATTTTATCTGGAGGACGAGGATTTTAAGGGGAATCCATGGCTTCGCGCCATTAAATTACTCAACACCGGTCAAAGTAAGTCATTTTTTCGTTTTCGGTTTAAGCTAAGAATCTCTGTAGTTGCTGATTGATGAATTTTAGCTTCTTTTTTGTTTTTATTTTTGGTGGTTGTAAGGTTCTGAGGATTTTGTTCTTGGAAGTACGCCTTTGAGCTCTGTAAATAAGAGTCAGGTCAAGGTGGATCAGGTATTGTAGGAGTCCTGTAATTGAATTTAATTTTAAAAAGTAATCACCGTGGATAGTTTTGTTGCACCTATACATGCAGTGGTTATGTGAATGTGTTTTAAAATTTAAATTGAGTTAAAATATTGTATAAGTTTTAATATATTTTTTTTATTTTGAAATTTAAATGAATTTTTAGGTGATGTGTATAACTGAGATCAAAGGCCTGCATAAATCATAATAGTTGAATTCCACCCTACTTGTTTTTACTAGTGGAATCTTGGCCAGTGGAAGGTCGAGGGCTACCTTCACTGTGTAGTCCAACCCTTCATATTTTTGTAAATGTAAATGTATAA